>CM076846.1:206828525-207130430 GCA_039519185.1 Astragalus membranaceus | reverse complement strand
GGTTAGCAATTTAAGTTGAGGAGTTTGTTCTTGAAGACAGATCACTCAAAAAGAGAGATTGAGGAATTACATTGCTGATTGGGGTTTTTTGGAAGCTTCATCTTCGTTTTTTGAAGAACCTTCACCTAGTTGTCAAAGAACTCTACTTTGCAAATGAGTTTCTCTTCTCACTGTTCTAAAGAACCATAGGCTTATACTATTTCCCAAGTTAATTTGATTTGAGTTTTGAAAATGGAATTTTATGTATATGTATATTGCTAGCTTTGAACTGAAATTGGTGAATGATATCTACGCCTTGTTGAAATGTGGCTTTTGTTGTTGAAATTTGTGAATTGTTGATTGAACTTGATAGTGTGTGCAGTGTACTTTGTCAAATGTCAATTGATTTTTAGTATATGGGTTTTGGAATAATTCTGTGATTGTGGCATATGATACATGATAATTATCTCTATTATTATTGATTGGAATTGATTGGGATTGAATATGTATTTTGTACAATTCGATAGTGAACTATTATACTATATTATCACAAATATAGACTAATGGATAATGAGGACATACTTGGATTGGGAAGTCATGAGCCCAAGTCTTTGACCCGTATGCACCTTCAACTATATTGTTAGAAGGGGGTTCCCTAAGGAATATAATTTGATTTCCTCGTAGGGTTATGTCATAGGAGAAACAAGTAAAAGATATCCTATGAGTTTTGGTGTGTAGTCGGTTTGTAGAACTCACTGAGATTTGTAAAAATCTCACTCTTCAAATATTGTGGTTTTCAGATAAGTAGGTAGCACTCGGTGGAGATAAAACTCGAGAAATTTCCTTAGCTATTAATTGTCTTTTGTATGTGTTTATAATATTTGTGTACCTCGAGCTCTTTTGTTGGCAATTAGTCGAATTTTCGAAGTTATGAAAACGGTTAAAGTTAGAACTTCTATAACTTTTAAGTATGTACGCACTATGTTCTTGGAATTATTGTAAACTAAACTTATGCTTTGGGCCTAGATTTTTAATTAATCTTGGGATTAGCTATGATTTTTTTATCACGCTCTATTGAGTTTTTATATAGTATAAGACTCGAAATTATTGGGCCAAGTTTTAATGCGTACCTCTGATTGAAAAATGCTCAATATTTTGAATTTTGATGACGATTAAAAATTAGGATGTTACGGTTGTGAAGATTAATTTTGATATAGGATGTTATGCCTTGAAGTAGTTCATCATGATGATTTTTAGTTTAAAAATGATTGTTGGTGTGATTATGAGTTTTAGCTAAATTTATGTGTGAACTTGATGTTTATAATTAGGTGATTTGTGATGATTATTGTGTTTGTGTGTTAGTCAGGGTAGATTAGAAGTCTTTGGGAATGAGTTAAAAGTACTAAAGCAGCAGCACTTTTAACCACTGTTAAGCCAACACTGGCCGTGTTGATTCAACACTGGCCCGTGTTGATTCAACACTGGCCCGTGTTAATTTCGAGTAGAATGATTTTCTCTGCAGCCTTCCAACTTGTTTTATCCGTAACTTTTGATCCCGAACTCCGTTTTAGGTGTTCTAGGATGCGTTGGAAAGCTAACGAGAAAATCTACAGTTATAAATAAACTATAAATTGTGTTTTTGAACTAATTTTAAGAAGAATTTCTGACCGATCCTAACTACCCCCTTGGAGTATAGTGAAAATGCTATTTATATTTGATGAATGTTTGTAAATTGTTGTGTGACATATTTATATCATTGATTACTATGATTCATGACTATGATGATGGCTTACTTATGGTGTTTGACTAATTGTCGAGAGTGAACCACTAACACGGTTTATAAGCTGAGCGAAAAGTCTCATTTCGGTTGATAAATGATCTTAAAAAGATTTAAGGATTGGTTACATAAGATACGAGGGGGATGACGATCCCAAGAGGTTAATGGATGACGATCCCAAGAGTTTAATAGCATACTTGGTGGAGGGAAGTCATGAGCCCGAAGCCAAGACCCTAGTATTACTCAACACTGATTTCTGGGTTGAGGTTCTTCGTTGAGATTGAAAAAATAATCTCTCGGGTTGTGCTAAGCTATAAGAGGAAAAGCTAAAGATTTTGATAAAAGAAACCTTAAGAGGAGGAATTCACTGAGATTTCTTTGAAATCTCACCCTTTATGTTTTTGTGGTTTTCAGATTCACAGTGAAAGCCAGGCTTTTGAAGGAAAGAAGTGTTTTCGGTTTTGAAGAAATGTATTTAAAATTGTACTATGTATTGAAAAGAGTATAAGTTCATTTTTTATGTAATCGGTTTTTGTAATAGCAAACCTCTTGTATTCCAAAGAATTATATTATGACTGAGATTTGAAGAATCAAGTTGAGTACCTTGGATACATTATGAATACAATGTTTTAGGTACATGGTAAAGAGTTTATTTTTGAGAAAACTAAGTTATATTTAAGGACTTTACTTATCTTTGCTACTAAAGGAACTACCGTATTTTATTTGGATTTTGAATGACTTGTATATGAGATATTATTTAACTATATATATATATATATATATATATATATATATATATATATATATATATATATATATATATATATATATATATATATATATACTCGAACAGACTTCATGACTCTTACGATTTTCCCACAAGGATTTCAGGTTTTTAATCAGAAGGATATGCAAGGTTATTTTTTTTATGGAGTTATTTAGAGTCGAATTTAATTCACTCCGTCTAAAAACACTTACGCATTCTCTGATATTCGAAATCAAGTAAATAGTAATCTTTAATGTCGACTAGAAAGATTAGGAATGTTAAAAAACACATTTGGAACCAAAAATAGTAAAAATAAGACTAAATTGCTGTTTTGGTCCTTTATCTTTGGGGTTGGTGTCACTTTGGCCCTTTATCTTTTTTTTTTCTTGTTTTAGACCCTCATGTTTTTTTTGTGTGTCATTTTGGCCCCCGTCGTTAGTTTTTTCTAACGGACGCCACACTGGCAGTTAACTGCTGACGTGGCGTCTTAAATGTCAGGGTTGACTTGGACCTGATTTGGTGATGTGACACATAAATGACCAAATTGAAATTCAAAAAGAACATTGGGGCCAAATTGACCCAAACACAAAACATTCATCTTCTTCCTCCAAACACCACCTCCATCTTCATCTTCTCCGGTGAGCCACCACCACCTCCGATGAGCCTCCGCCACCACCACCATAAAAGTGACATCACTTCTCTCTCTCTCTCTCTCTCTCTCTCTCTCTCTCTCTCTCTCTCTCTCTCTCTCTCTCTCCCTCTCCCTCTCTCTCCTCAAGAACACCAAAATTCTCAATTCTTCACCAAATCAAGCAAATAAATAGTGCATTTCTTGCGAAATTTCACAAGGAACTAGAATCCATCACCAATTTTCACAAAAAAATGGAAGAACTTAATCAAAAACGTGATTTTCAGAGGAAAACGCGTTTTGGGTTTTGCAAATTGGGGAAACCTTCAAAGCTCAACCAAAACTCACCAAACCACTTGTAATAGACTCGAAATTGGTGCAGTAACTGACTGTTAGCAAAAGATTTCAACCAAAATGATAAAGAATTGAGAACGAAATGTAAATGTAGATTCACGTTTTACGGTTTTTTGGGTTTTTCAATGACGAAGGGAGAGAGAGAGGGGGGAGGGGGAGAGAGAGAGACAATGTCACTCTTTCTGGTGGTGGTGGCGGAGGCTCACCGGAGATGGTGGTGGGTCGCCGGAGAAGATGAAGATGGAGGTGGTGTTTGGAGGAAGAAGATGAATGTTGTGTTTGTGTCAATTTGCCCCCCATGTTCTTTTTAAGTTTCAATTTGGTCCCTTATGTGCCACATCACCAAATCAGGTCTAAGTCAACCCTGACATATAAGACGCCACGTCAGCAGTTAACTGCCAGTGTGGCGTCCGTTAGAAAAAACTAACGGCAGGGGCCAAAATGACACACAAAAAAACATGAGGGTCTAAAACGAGAAAAAAAAAGATAAAGGGCCAAAGTGACACCAACCCCAAATATAAAGGGCAAAAATAGCAATTTAGCCTAAAAATAAAAACAAAAACATATATATCATATGAAACTTGTGTTTTTTTTTGGGGCGAGGGTATGAACCTTATCTGTTGAAAAAGCTGCTAGTAGTACTTCGGTTAAGGGAAATGCTGAGATATATTTGAGATGAGAAAAAATAAATAATTCTAGTTTTGCAGTTAATTATCAGAAATTATAAAATTAGAGATTAATTTTAATTTTTACGTCCCTAATTTTTACATTTGGTAATAGTGTAATTACATTTGTAATATTAATTTATATAATATATAGATTAGATCAGTTTAAATTGGATCGGTTCCCGGTGAAAGAATCGAAAACCGATCCCAACACTTTCAACGAAATTATTTTTAACTTTTTGTTCAATAGCAAGACCATCTTTCATTGTCTCCAGCGTATCCACAATGGCTCCCACTCATCAGATCAAGATGCAATTTAAAAAACCATTTTTTTTAGAGCATATTTAATCCTCAATATTACGATGAAATCCAAGCAAAAGCAATGTGGAGGAAAACAAGTTCATCACCATTTTTCCATGATAAAGAATACTTAAGCACGAGGCTTGATCGCAATCTGTGATGCCCTCGCCACCAAATTTTTCTTCACGATTTGGGTTTCTACGACCCCTCCTCCTTTGTCTTGGTCGTCGAGCTCCACTGGTGGAACTCTTCAGCTTCCTATCTTGCTACAGTCTTGTGAGTTTGTGATGGATGAAGGAAATGTTGGAGTGGATTGAAATTAAGCATCTTGAAAAAGTCTCAAAATGCTTAGTTTTGTGAAGGAAGAGTGAGACCAGGGCTATATAATGTGGTCAAGTTCTCCTTTACAAAATGCACCAGTCAAAAATACCTTAAGTTTGTATTTGACTTTTCTTCTTTCTCTTATATTCTTGTTTTAGAGTGTTGTGAGATGTAGTTAGATATTTTCTTTGGAGGTTGTGGGTGTATTGGGGCCATTGAGTGCTTGATAGAAGTCAATGTGTTGTAAAACTTTCACAAAGTGTTATTCTTTGGTCGTCATTAGACAACGGTTCGTGGTTTTTCTCCGGTTTTGGAGTTTTCCACGTTAAATTCTTGTGTTCCGATTGTGCTCATTTCATTTCTCTATGTTGTTTTCCCCAACAGCTGGTATCAAAGCTTATGGTTTGGTGGGGTATTAATTTCTTAGTATGCTATGTGGTTGCAGCTGATGCAAACCAGTTTCGAGGTACTGGAGCCTCCTATTGAAAATGATAAGAAGAGAAGGAATTTCTGATGTAATTCATTGATACCTGCTACAGCAGTCACAAGTACACTAAATAGAAAGGAAATAACGGAATGGAACAACCAAATCTAATACAAGATTCACCCAATCTAATACTAGATATGCTAGCTAATTGATTCTAGAAGAGAATGGAATATAGTTCAAATATCAAATACACAAACAGCTAAATTATTTGTAAAGGATGTGATCATCTAGCTTCTTGGGAGTCCTCTTAACACGTTGGGGCCTGACGTTGGATGATATGGGCTGATCCAATGAAGCAACAACAGGCCCACTAGTTCCAGTAGTTAGTTCCACCCTCCATTCTAATGTTTGCATCAATATCCCCCCTTTAAATTCAACCTTGTCCTCAAGGTTGTAAAGCTTTTGCAAGTCTGTCCAATTTTCCCATGAGGTTTCTTCAGGTGGCAGCCCTGTCCATTACACCAGCACTTGCAGCTGAGAATTGCCATCTACAATAACAGTTCGAGAACTCAGTATAGCCAAAGGAGATACCACTGGGTGATTGTCAATTGAGTCAGAAGGAAGCTCAACTATAGAAGATGGTGCAGGCCCTACATGTGGTTTCAGCAAAGAGCAGTGAAATACATTATGGATTTTGGCATTTGAAGGGAGTTCTAGCTTATAAGCGATGGGACCGATGCGAGCTAACACGCGAAACGGTCAGTAATACCTCTTGTGCAACTTGTTAAACTTAACACCAGAAAGAGATATCTGCCTGTAGGGATGTAATTTAACATAAACCCAAGAGTCCACTTCATAAGACACCTCTCTACGCTTGTCATCAGCCAAAGCTTTCATCCGGGACTGTGCTTTGGCCAAGTTTCTGCCAAGCAATTCCAAAACAGCCTCCCTGGTGGAGAGCAGATCATCACTAGCAGAAACTTCAGATGATCCAGCTACATAATTAGGAATGGAAGGAGGAAGCTTCCCATAAACAATTTGGTACGGCGTCATGCCGGCAGCAGAGTGAAATGAAGTGTTGTAATGATATTCAGCCCACGGAAGGAATCGATACCAGAGAGTTGGTTTGTGATGAACAAAAGCACGCAAGTATTGCTCAATGGTTCGATTAGTAACCTCGGTTTGCCCGTCTGTCTGAGGGTGATAAGAGGAACTCATCGTCAATAAAGTGTCACTGAATTTAAACAAATCTGTCCAAAATTTACTGATGAAGACTGGATCTCTATCCGAGACAATACTCTTAGGTAATCCATGTAACTTGCAAACAATATTAACAAACAATTCAGCAACCTTATAAGCAGTGAAATGGGAGTGAAGGGCGCCTAAGTGGACATACTTAGAAAAATCGATCCACTACCACGAGGAGCACAGTGTATCCATTGGAACTTGGTAAACCAGTAACAAAATCCAATGAGATGTCTTCCCAAACCTGTGAAGGTATTGGGAGAGGTTGCAGTAACCCGCCAGGCCTCTTAGGAACATATTTGGTCTGCTGGCAAGTTTGGTACTTATTGATAAATTGCTTGATATCATTTCTCATTGAAGGCCAATAGAAATTTGCTGAGAGCCGTTTCAACGTTTTAACCACGCCAGCATGCCCTCCAATGGGTGTTTCATGGTATTCCTTGAGCAACAATTCCTTAAAACGAGAGGAAGGAGGGATGTAAATACGCCCCTTGTGAAGTAATAACCCATTGGAAACAGAGTATCCCGAAAGTCCAGAACCCGCCAAAACCTGCTGATATAAATTCTGGTATTCACTGTTTTGAGACAAATCTGTTTTCAAATCATCAATAAACAAGAACTGAGATGTGGACAGCACATTCAGCTCTGCAGAAGGTGGCTCAAAGCTCCAGGATAGAGCATCAGCAACCGTATTGGTTTTTCCAGGCTCATATTGTATCTCATAATGATAACCCAACAACTTCGAAAGATAAAATTGTTGTTCCAGTGTTTGAATAACCTGAGTTAGCAGCTCCTTCAAACTACGATGGTCCGTTTGAATCACGAAGAAGTGGCCAAGAAGGTACTGTCGCCAACGTTTCACGGCGCTTGTAATGGCATGCAACTCTCTAATATAAGTGGAAGCCTTAGAGAGGCGAAGACAAAACAACTTGCTGAAATAAGCAATAGGGTGATCACCTTGTAATAAAACAGCTCCCATAGCATGCCCCGAGGCATCGGTCCGGACTACAAAAGGCATGGAAAAATTAGGCAGTGTCAACACCGGTGCCTCTGCCAAAGCCTTTTTTAATTCTCAAAAGCTTGTTGAGCATCTGCAGACCATTCAAAGGCATTCTTTTTCAAAAGATTAGTCAAGGGGTGAGCAAGAGTGGCATAGCCTTTCACAAATCGACGGTAAAACCCGAAGAGGCCCAAGAAACCTCGTAATCCCTTAACCGACTTAGGAGTAGGCCAGTCAATAACTCTTTAGATCTTGAGAGGATCCGGAGCTACTGTCCCCTCAGCAACTATGTGACCCAAGTATGCAATATGGGCTTGGAAAAAAGAACACTTAGATGGCTTTAAATGAAATTGATGTGAAGCCAGAATGTTAAATACCCAAGAGAGATGTTCCAAGTGTAATTCCATTGTCTCACTGAATACCAAAATATCATCGAAGAAGACAATAACATATTTCCGAAGTAAAGCTCTAAAAATGTCATTCATAGTGGCTTGAAACGTTGCCGGGGCGTTGCACAACCCAAAGGGCATCACACGGTATTCATAATGGCCGTCGTGTGTGCGAAAAGCAGTCTTTGGAATGTCCTGAGGTGCCAATCTGATTTGATGAAACCCAGAGGTGAGGTCAAGTTTGGAGAAGACCTTGGCCTTACCAAGTTCATCCAATAACTCATCAATGGTGGGTAGGGGAAAACGGTCACGCACTGTCAAGGCGTTTAGAGCACGATAGTCTACGCACATACGCCAAGAGCCATCCTTCTTCTTCAAAAGAAGCACGGGTGAGGAGAAAGGGCTAGTACTAGGTTGTATCCAATCGGTAGAGAGGAATTTGGCTATCTGGGATTCAATTTCGAGCTTATGTGAGTGAGGGTAACGGTAAGGTCTAACGTTAACTGGGGTGGATTGGGGAAGGAGAGGAATGGTATGGTCTGTGGGTCTGGGTGGTGGGGGGATGAGGGTTCAGAGAAAAGGCTAATGTATTTGGAGAGGAGGCAAATAAATGGTGGGGTGAGGTGAGAGGTATCTGGTAGTGTAGGTGATGGGGGTGTATCGGTTGTCTCGGGTGGGGGTAAAATATGTAGTGAAAATAGTTGGGCCTCAGGTTCAAATCTAGCCAAACGTTGTAACTAATGTAAACCAACCGAAGGAGTGGGAGACTCTCCCCTTAATTCAACACGAGTTATTATGAAAAAATGTCATAGTGAGAGAAGTGTAATTCATAAGAACAGGTCCCAACCTCTTGAGCCATTGAGCTCCTAAGACGATATCTGCACCTCTCAGTCCCATCACAAACAAATCCATAGTGAATTCATGGCCTTGCATTAACATGGATACTCCGGAACAGATATGAGAACACAAGAGTGCCTTCCACTGCCCACAAAAACTTGAAATGGATCAACTGGACTTTGAACCAGGCCCAAAGCAAGAACAACAGAATCCTTGATAAAGTTGTGGGTGCTCCCCCCATCAACCAGGATTCGAACCGAAGTAGCAGCGATGGTTCCCGTGACCCGGAATGTGTCCGCCTCTTGATCACCGGAAAGAGCGTGCAAACTAAGTTGGGCAGCTTGAACCTCGGTGTCCGACGTCATGTCGCCACCGGGATCAATAGTCTCAACAGTAGGAGCATCAGTACGTGTAACAAAAAAAGAATCATCATCATCAGTAACCATGAGAAACACACGAGCACCACACTTGTGTTGGCGTGACCATTTTTGGTCATAATTGAAGCATAACCCCTTTTCCCTTCGTTCGTCCAATTCTGCTCCAGAGAGGTGACGGAATCGAGGTTTAGCCACCGGCATTGGAAGCAATCCCGGCGAAGCCTTCGAAGCCTCCGTAGCAGGCTTGAAAGGGGGTCGAGAGCCAGAAGATTGCTGCCATGGTTGCGAAGGGCGAGGACGCGCAGTACGAGCCAGATCTAGAGCCTTGTCTTCCTGCAATCGAGCTAAGCCTGCAGCCTGAGAAATGGTCGTCGGTTGATGGATCAGAACCTCACGACGGACGTCAATCTCGAGGCCTGAGATGAAACAACTCAAAAGCATTTGGTCAGAGAGTCCCTCAAGGCGATTTGCCAGTGCTTCAAACTCTGCAAGGTAAGCTGCAACAGAGGAAGTCTGGGTAAGCTTGAACAAATTTCCCCGAGGATCGTCGTACGCCGTGGGAGCGAAACGAGTTTCCAACGCGGCGAGAAACTGAGTCCAAGACACGATCTGATGATTCCGGTACATCCATTGATACCAAGCCAAAGCAGGTCCATCGAGGTAGAAGGAAGCTATTGTAATCCGTTCTTCCTCAGGCGTTTGGTGATATGTGAAGAACTGGTTAATTTTGAAGATCCAACCATGGGTGTCGTTGCCATCAAAGCGTGGAACGTCTAGCTTCAAACGGGGTCTATTGGTGGATTCAGCCGTGAGACGCGAGGACGCCGTGGAACGAGTGGGATCGTCGAGGCGTTGACGAACTTCAGCGAGCTCGGTGGTGAGGGTTGCGAGTTGACGTGAGATCTTGTTAGACCCTTAATAACATATTCCAGGAGAAAGAAAGACAAGCAGTAATTTCCCTCAGTTAAATGTATTTAATTCTGTGTAGTAGTGTATCTGTTAAATAGTTGATAATGTTTGTTATTTTGTAAATCTGTTGAGCAGTTAGTAACTGTCAAACAGATTAGGTAGTTAGTTAGGATTTGTTATTCTGTCTGTTAGTTTAGTTAGGTTGTTTTCAAGTAGTTAACAACTAATGCTCTGCCTCCTATTATATAAAGGAAGGTATGATAACAGTTGGGAATTATCTTGATATTCATTTTCTGTAGATTGCTGACTGGAAGTCAGTGGAGGTGCTAGATGCATCTGTGTAATTCTTCCTTTTGATTCTAATAAAATAACACTCTAGGGATCTGCTGGCCACCGTCCCAGCCCCTTAGAGTTTCCTTATCCAGGGAGACAGTAGCTAGAGGCTAACAAATTGGTCCGACCTGCCATGGCGAAGCCTGGTGCAGCGCGTGGTGGTGACTCAGATATCACTCACTTGGAGCGTAAATTTGAGGAGAAACTTCAAGGGATCACCAGTGATATGGAAGCAATGCGTTCAGAACTTTCCCAGAAATTTGATCAACTGATGAACGCCTTCTAAACGCACCAAGCAACACAGGAAACCAAGAATCTTGATTCAATCAAGAAACCATCTTCTTCAACACCAACACCAGAATCTGAGCAAATCTACATCCCAGGAACCCCACGCGACGAAACAACCAAAGCCTGGGTCAAGAAAGTGGAATTACCCACCTTTGAAGGCGACGACCCTTTAGGGTGGATCACGAAGGCCGAAAAATTCTTCGAATTGCAACAGATCCAGGACGATCAAGCCAAGCCGCGCCTTGCGCTAATCTGCATGGAGGGTGAGGCTATCCACTGGTACCAATATTGGAAAGACGACGTCACTGAACCAAATTGGAACATGCTCACCGACGCACTATTAGAAAGATTTGGGGATTGCGCCCAGGGAACAATCTACGAACGTTTGGCTACAATTAAGCAACGAGGCAGCGTAAGCGAGTATATTCGTGATTTTGAATTACTCCTCGTTCAAGCGAAGGGAACTTTCTTGCGGGTCTGCGCAAAACCATACGTGATCAGGTCCGAATTCAAGACCCGACCAAATTGGCAAAAGCTCTGGCCATAGCGCGCAGAATCGAAGAAGCGCAACGCGATTCAAGAAATCCTACAGCGTTCCCCTCAAGGTTTAGAGATAATCGATTCAAGAACAGTGGCATCGTTGCCAGAACCGGGTCACGCGAAGAGCAAAACGGGTCAAGGAACAGCGACGCTGCAACGACCGGCAACTCTCGCTCCACCACGTCCTCCACGTCGTCTACAACAAATGCGAATACAGGGGTGAAACCTTCCAACACAAACGCCAACAGAAACGCAGGCACACGCTTCATTTCCAAAGCAGAGCACGCGCGTCGTTGGAAAGAGAGTCTCTGTTTCACATGTGGAGCTCCGTACAAACCAGGGCACAGTTGCAAGGAAGGGCACCTACGAATGGTCATCTTAGGGGAAAAGGAAGACCTAAATGCTGCTGGGGAGATTATCAACTTGGAGGAACAAAATGACAGTGATAACAGCAGTACGGAAGAAGAGGACCTGGACCTACGAGCATAGAGCTTCCTCAATTGGCCTCCATGGGACTCACACAACCTTGCACCATGAAATTAGTCGCCATTATCAATGGAATATACATCCTGATCTTGATTGACAGTGGGGCTACACATAATTTTATCTCCAAAGCAATGGTGGAAAAACTGGGATTGCACACAGACACTTCAGGGATTTACACTGTTCGCTTGGGAAATGGTGACCAAAAGAAAACTCTGGGAACATGCAGAGGGGTTAAGGTGAAAATAGGGGACTATGAATGCACCTGTGATGCTTTGGTCTTTGACCTAGGAGGTGTGGATTTGGTTCTAGGTATATCCTGGCTTGCAACCCTGGGTGAAGTCCAAACAAACTGGCAGTCTCTGACAATGAAGTTGAACACTGCAGCAGGTCCTGTGATGATCCAAGGGGACCCCAGCCTAGGTAAATCTCTCATCTCCCCTCATCAAATGTTAAAATTGACAGAAGTAGAAGGTGTGGCAATGCTTTGGAATGCTCCACCTCATTATGAACACCTCACTAGGAGTTTATCTTGCACTGAAACCACTGCACACTGTCAAGGTTTAGAACAACTGCTAGACAAGTATACTACTGTCTTTAAGCATCCTGAGGGCTTACCTCCTAGAAGAAATATTGACCATAAAATACCTATCAAGAGTGGGGAGGGACCTATAAATGTTAGGCCTTATAGATACCCCTTCCTCCAGAAAAATGAGATAGAAAAACAAGTGGAAGAGATGCTACAATCTGGTATCATTAGACCTAGCACAAGCCCCTACTCTAGTCCAGTTATTCTAGTTAAGAAAAAGGATGGGAGTTGGAGGTTTTGCGTTGACTATAGAGCTCTAAACAAAGCTACAATACCTGACAAATTCCCAATCCCCATGATAGAGGAGCTTCTAGATGAACTACATGGAGCCATGGTGTTTTCCAAAATAGATTTAAGGGCAGGGTACCACCAGATTCGAATGGCTGAGGCTGACATACCAAAAACAGCTTTTAGAACCCACCACGGACACTATGAATCATTGGTCATGCCTTTTGGGCTCACCAATTCCCCTGCTACTTTTCAACATGCCATGAACACCACACTCAAACCTTTTCTTAGGAAGTTTGTCTTGGTCTTCTTTGATGATACCCTAATCTATAGTTCCAATTGGCAGGACCACCTACAACACTTACAGCAAGTCTTAGAAACCTTGGCTACTAATGACTTTCATGCTAACCTTCATAAATGTGAATTTGGAAAAGAGGAGGTAAGATACTTAGGGCATGTAATCAGCCAGCATGGGGTGGCCATGAACCCCCAGAAGATTGACTCTGTGTTGCACTGGCCTGTGCCTAAGTCTATAAAAGCCTTGAGGGGCTTCTTGGGCCTCACAGGCTACTATAGGCGCTTTGTAAAAAACTATGGTAAGATAGCCAGACCTTTAACTAATCTTTTGAAAAAAGGAGAGTTTTACTGGACAACTGAGAGTACCACAGCTTTCCACAAGCTGCAAGAGGCTGTCACTACTGCTCCTGTCCTCACAATGCCCAATTTTGAGCAACCTTTTTGTGTTGAATGTGATGCCTCTGGCCTAGGAGTGGGAGCAGTACTAACACAAAATAATAGACCTATTGCCTACTTCAGTAAAGCCTTATCTGACGTATCTCTAGCTAAGTCCACTTATGAGAAGGAATTAATGGCCTTAGTCCTTGCTATCCAACATTGGAGGCCATACTTAATTGGAAGACATTTCCAAGTGCACACTGACCACAAGAGCCTCAAATTTTTGCTTGAACAAAAGGTCATTTCCCACAATCAACAAAATTGGGTAGCCAAACTTTTAGGGTATGACTTTGAGGTCGTTTACAAAAAGGGCTCCACCAATACTGTGGCTGATGCCCTATCCATAAAATTTGAAGAAACTGACCTCAAAACCGTAAGCAAACCTTTCTGGCAGGACATTAGCTCCATTGATACTGAGGTGGCACAAGATCAGGCCCTTCAAAAGATTAAATCTAACCTTGAGAGGGATCCTAACTCACATAGGCACTACACCATAGAGCAAGGAAGGCTCTGTTAAGATATTGGCAAGTGTACCAAATCGTTCAAGTAATAAAATCGGTAAGAACCGAATATCGTCCTCAAGGATCGAATTCAATTACTAATTACACTGACAACAACTAATGTGAACCAAATCTAAAAAGGGGGTTGTTTGATAATGGTTGAGCTATGAAGCTCGAATGTAAAGCAATAAAATATTTTTGAGTTTTTAATGAGAGACACGGAACACGTTGGAAAAGATACGATGGAGAAAGTGCTAGGGATGAATTCCTATTGATTTTACACTATTGCGCTAATCTAATTCGAAGGATAAACTCTCTCTAAGTTGCTATCAAACCAACACTATCAACTAATTCCTAATTCCTTAGGTAATTAGTACTTTGTAGATAACTAGAATCCCCAATTCCTTAGATTATTCTAATTAACAACAAGCAGTAAAAACAATGGTTTGCGATATACAACAATTTATCGAGTATTCCTAAGCCACAAATTGAAGGTATCGAAATTCAAACATTCAAAACAAAACTTCCATTTCATAATTGAACAAAATATCATTGTATGAGTTTTCCAACCATAAAACGCATTAAGCACAAAATTCCGATACACAAATCCGAGAGAGAAAGATATAAATATGGTTCTAGATCAGCTACAATAGTGGTTCCATCAATATTCCTTCATCCCTAACATAAACGGGTTTAGTTACACATGATAAAAGAAGAGAAACAAGGAAAATTACAAGTGGAAGATGATGATGAACACATATGAAGCTTCAATCCTTGTTCCCAAGTCTTGATTCTTCGGTAGCCGTCAGCCGGAATTGCTCTTCCCCTGTTCTAGGGTTCCAAAAACGGCCAAAAGTCCTTGAAAACGCGTCCTGGATCTGTTTTTGACGCAAGCACAGTGATTTCGCGCTGCAGTGGCGCGGCGCGCGCCACTTACGCGCAGAGTGGCAGAAGGCGCTGTGAACTCGCGCACCATTGGCGCGCCGCGCGTCACTTACGCGCCCTGGAGAGATGCGTCCTCCTGGTTCTTCTGTTGTCTCGCGCGCCTCTTGCGCGCCGCGCGTGAGTGGCGCGCCACTCCCAACTCCTGCGCTCTCGAATCCATTTGTTTGAAGTGCCTTGTCTTTTCGTTCCACCTATTCCCTGGGCACAAAAATACAACAAACCAAGCATAAACACTGCAAAGCAAGTAAATTCCAAAAAGCACAATTCAGTACAATTCATCACAGAATTTAACTAATTCATCACTAAATTTGTATAAAAACTCTCTTGAAAACTATGAACCACATCATGTGATGAGGGTTCATCACAACCCCCAACTTGGACATTTGCTTGTCCTCAAGCAAAGACAAGACAAACCAAAACCAGATAACCAGCAATCAAGTAGAATCCACTAATTAACACGAATATCACAGAGACAAGTTGAGCGTCAACTTTCAGACTGGCCACTCGAATTCAATCCCACATATGGTACTTTCACTAGCACATACTTGCTCAATAGTGCGTGTGTGACATTTAACTCAGTTGGAACATAGCTAGCTTCGCAATGCATTTAGCTAAGACTAGAGTGTTTCCTTCCGGGAATGCCAAAGATGGTTCAACACAAAGGGTAGACTAGCGTTTTTCACCTAAGATTGAGGGGCTTCAAGGCAACGACAAAGGGTCTTAATTTGGCATTTCAGATTGGGCCAGTGCACAACTACTTCAACACACACACACAACTACACAACATAGAGTTTTGGGCTGCAGCCCCCTCATTACATCAAAGATTTAGATTTACTCAGCAGTTACTTCGGGACATTTGCAGCAATTACACAACTATGTGGATTTTTCCACTTATTCACAAACACACTTAACACACACGGCATACACTACAATCGTTACGGGTAGACGCTGCAGTGCTGCACTCACACGCACTAATACACACACGGCATACACTACAGCGTTACGGGTAGACGCTGCAGTGCTGCACTCACGCGTACTAACACACACACCCGGCATACACTACAGCGTTACAGGTGGACGCTGCAGTGCTGCACTCACGCGCACACACACGGCACTGACCATCCTACAATCTTCATACCCATCCTTAATACAACCGATGCACCCCCAACTTAGCTTCTACAGCTACCCTAAATCTTTAGTAAAAATTTGGCACTCCCATGGTCCACCAGACAGCTAGCTCAAGTAAACTCATCCCTAGGATCACTAAGTTCCACCTGCGCTTTGGTTATGAGTGTAGAAGCAAGAATGCACTAATTCAATCACCACTGGGGTACTATCCGCTCAAATCTCACCAAATCATCACCAAGTTAGCTCAACTGTCTCTTTTTTTTTTTACATGAATGCCTACCATCTAGGAATTTATAGGGACGGCCATAAGAAAAAGACAAGACAATAGGTCAGGTCCTCCCCCCCACTTAAAACACAGCAGTGTCCTCACTGATAATTTATAGGGAAGGCCTATGAACAGACACAACGGAAAGCAGCAAAACATAAAGCAATGACAACTAAAGGAAAATAAAACACCAAAATACACAATCAAGTAAGACAGAGATGAGGGGACGAGAGCAAAACCAGGGTCTACTGCGGAAGTGCCCGAAAGATGTCGGCATCTGGGTCCAGCTGCCTTCCACTCTGCATAGTACATAAGGCTTTGTAAAGATTTCTCATCCCAAATTTAAACTCTGCTCCCATCCTCAGTTGGGTCCTCCTCAACTCATCCTGATTGGCTGTGAGAGCCTCCATTCTTGATTGCAGCTGCTGGAAATCCTCAGCAGATGGCCCAGCCTGAAAATCTTCCATGGTGAAGGTTGGTTCGTTCTCATCTGGCTGCTCATGGGGTTGCTCCTCTCTATGGCCCGGGTGCTCTTGTCCGGTTCTAGCTCTGATCCAGCCCCCAGTGATAGCAGCAGCTGGCGAAATGGTGGCCTCCTTTGGATCCGCTACAACACCCGCTTTTTTACACAGCAGCGAAACGAGGCTAGCATGCCTCCAATAACTGGGCAACGCCCCACCCTTGAAATTTTCAAAGCTTCTAATCTCATTCTCAAGCACCCATCCCAAGTTGACCGGCTCTCCTCTAATGATGCAAGAGGCTAAGGTCGCCCTGGGGAAATTCAGCTCAGTCTGATTGGAACTTGGGCAGATGGTGGAAAGAATGAACGCTGCCCATCCTCTAGCCACTAGTGTAAGAAAATTTACCATAATTTTCTGTGGCTCCCCACTAGCGTTTCTGACCCAATCCGCCCCTGGTTGACACAATGTAGCACAAACCTCAGCTGCATGTTCTGGGTTAGCCTTAAGATTGCGGTTACTGATCTTGGTTCCAAGAAAGCAATCTAAAACAGGCACAGCAACTAACCCAAACAGTTCATTAATAGTATCAATGTCATAGGGAACCTCACAGCCCCGCACACAACTTTTGGACCCTGAGAATACTAAATCCCCATCAATAGCTGGCTTGGGGAACACATTGGAGAAGAACTCATACACCAAAGCTCTGCTTGCTTCCTTAGGGTATGCCTCAAATTGCTCCCACCCACGGTCACTGATGTTTTGTCTTATTTCCTCAAATTCGCCCGGGGAGAAGAAAAGAGCATTTTCCTTAACAAACTTGGAATCCACAGCAATAGTCTCGTGGAACTTTTCGCACCCGAGAGACCTAAACAAATGAGAATTATACTCAGGTTGGTCGGAATGGGATGACGAACCACGTCTAACAGTCTTTCTCTTCTTGCCCGAACCAGCCATCACCTGCGCACACCATAAGAAAAACAACAATTTTGCACAAAATTGGTCAAGGTTAGCATACACACATGACATAACTCCTTCTTTCAACCAGAGTCACATAGAACATTGTTTTGCTCGAGGAAAATATTGAGTTCACATCATAAAAACAAATCCATTGCAAGGACAAGCTTGTGGTAGACAAATGCAAGCTTGTTGCTCATGAGATCCTAGTTTAGGCAATTTATCAAACACTTAGTGTGCACACTTGTTTCACTCATGAACAACAACTTTCCATTAATCTTATCAACCCCAAACTTATTCTATTACCCATTCCTAATCACATACATTAACTCTACAACATTTCTAATACAAACTCTTAGCAAAAACAAGCACATTGTTGAGTTTTTCATTGATAGCTTAAGATGAATGTTGCAAGAATTAAGATTGAGAGGAGGAAACTTACTTGATAAATGAAGAATATGAAGAAAGGAGAGTATAATTGCAAAACCCCACAAGCAAAATCCAAGATTGGCACCCTTTTTTTGGAAGAAAATTTGAAGAACCCTTACTTGGAGAAGACCCACGCGTGAAAACATGCAGCAGCGTGAGTGCTGCGCGAGTTTTATACCCCCAGCCACGCGCGCGCGCTACTTACGCGCAACTAGCGCGCTAGGCCACAGAAAGTTCAGATGCAACAGGCGCTTCCTGGCGCGCGGCGCGTGAATGGTGCGCCACTCGCGCGCGACTAGACAGAATCTTGGTGAATCCTAAAATGCCTAAGTTAAGGAAAATAATGCGAAACAATAAAAGAGATAAGGGTTGAGAAAATTGGGTTGCCTCCCAATAAGCGCTTCTTTAACGTCACTAGCTTGGCGTTACCTCGATTTTTAAGGGTCGCTTAAAACCAAGGCCAATTTCTCTCTCTCCACTACTTCGCCCAAGTATGGCTTCAATCTCTGCCCATTAACTTTGAAGGATCTTTTTGATTCAGGTTCCTCTACTTCAATTGCTCCATATGGTGTCACTTCTTTGACTACAAAAGGCCCTGACCATTTGGATTTCAATTTCCCGGGAAACAACTTGAGTTTAGAGTTAAACAGCAACACTTGTTGCCCTGGATGAAATTCTTTTCTTGCAATGTTCTTGTCATGATACGCTTTCATTTTTTCCTTGTAGATCTTGTTGTTCTCATATGCTTGCAGACGCATCTCATCCAATCCGTGTAGTTGTAGGATTCTCTTTTCCCCACAGGCCGAAGTGGTAAAATTCAAAAACTTTAGTGCCCAATACGCTTTGTGCTCAAGTTCAACCGGTAAATGGCAAGCTTTACCATAAACCTATTGGTACGGTGACATGCCTAAAGGTGTCTTATAGGCTGTTCTATATGCCCAAAGCGCATCATCTACCTTCAACGACCAATCCTTTCTTGAGCTTCCAACTGTCTTTTCGAAGATCCTCTTAATCTCTCTGTTTGAGACTTCTGCTTGACCATTGCTCTGAGGATGATAAGGAGTTGTCACTTTATGCGTAACACCATACTTGGAGAGAACATTGTTGAGTTGGGTGTTGCAAAAGTGGCTACCCCAATCACTGATTAGGACTCTTGGCACACCGAATCTAGAGAAGATGTTCTTCTTCACAAATTTTACCACAGTTTGGGAATCGCTCTTGGAAGTGGCAGTAGCTTCAACCCACTTGGAGACATAGTCGACTGCCACCAAGATGTACTCACAATTGTAAGAGGGTGGGAATGGTCCCATAAAATCTATGCCCCAACAATCAAACACTTCTACTTCAAGGATGGGATTCAATGGCATCTCCCCCTTACGTGAAATATTGCCAGTCCTCTGGCATTTGTCACAGCTTCTCACGTAGTCATGTGCATCCTTGAAGAGGGATGGCCAGTGAAAACCAGATTGGAGAACCTTAGCAGCTGTGCGTTCCCCATTATAGTGCCCTCCACAGGGAGAGTCATGACAATGCCAGAGAATGCTTTTACTTTCGGCACCAGACACACATCTTCTCAAAAGTCCATCCGCCCCAACCTTATAGAGATAAGGATCATCCCACAGGTAGTGTTTGGCATCATGGAGGAACTTTTTCTTTTGTTGCCATGTGAGATCTTCCGGGACCTTTCCGGCTGCCTTGTAATTTGCAATGTCGGCGAACCAATGTCTTTCTATAATGGCAAGCAACTTTTCATCCGGGAACTCTTCCAGGATTTCTTTTGCTAGAGCAGTCACTTCTTTGTTCTCTAGCCTTGACAAATGATCTGCTACCACGTTCTCGCTCCCTTTTTTGTCCTTGATTTCCAAGTCAAATTCCTGCAAAAGCAAAATCCATCTAAGGAGTCGAGGCTTAGACTCACCCTTGGTTAGCAGATATTTAATTGCTGCATGGTCAGTAAAAACAATTACTTTCGATCCAACCAAATAGGAACGAAATTTTTCCAATGCAAAAACTATGGCTAGCAGTTCCTTTTCAGTTGTTGCATAATTAACTTGATTCTCATTTAAGACCTTGCTAGCATAATAAATGGCATGAAAAAATTTCTCTGATCTCTGCCCCAATACAGCACCCACTGCGTAATCACTAGCATCGCACATGAGCTCAAACGGAGCATCCCAATTTGGTGCTACTATGACTGGAGCAGAGACAAGTTTTTCCTTTAGGATATTAAAAGCACACAGACAATCATTATCAAATACAAACTCAGCCTCCTTAACAAGTTGATTGCATAAAGGTTTTGCAATCTTGGAGAAGTCTTTTATGAAACGTCGATAAAAACCGGCGTGTCCTAAAAAACTTCTCACTCCTTTTACATTTAGAGGAGGAGGTAACTTTTCTATCACTTCGATTTTCGCTTGGTCAACCTCAATGCCTTTTGCAGAAATTTTATGGCCAAGTACAATACCTTCCTTGACCATAAAGTGGCACTTCTCCCAATTCAAAACTAAATTGGTTTCAGTGCATCGTTTTAAAACCGCATCAAGGTTAGCCAAGCAAGAATCATAAGTAGAACCAAAAACAGAAAAATCGTCCATAAATACCTCAATTGCAGTTTCCATCATATCAGAGAAAATAGAAAGCATGCACCTTTGAAAAGTCGCTGGAGCATTGCACAACCCGAAGGGCATCCTCCGATATGCGAACACACCGAATGGACACGTGAAAGCTGTCTTCTCTTGGTCTTCTGGGTCTACTGCTATCTGGTTATACCCAGAGTATCCATCCAGAAAGCAATAGAACGCTTGTCCAGCCAACCTCTCCAGCATCTGATCCATGAATGGCAACGGGAAGTGGTCCTTCCTGGTTGCCTGGTTTAACCTCCGGTAGTCTATACACATTCTCCAACCCGTAACAGTTCGAGTCGGAATCAGCTCATTCTTGTCATTCTTCACTACCGTCATACCACCCTTCTTAGGGACCACATGAACCGGACTCACCCATGAGCTATCTGAGATAGGATAAATCATGCCGGCCTCTAAGAGCTTTAAAACTTCCTTACGCACCACCTCTTTCATTGTAGGATTTAATCTCCGCTGAGGTTGGATCACAGGTTTGAACTCTTCTTCCAACTTGATCTTATGCATGCAAAAAGCTGGACTTATCCCCTTAAGATCAGAGATAGTCCATCCCAACGCATTCTTGTTGCTTCTTAGTACCCTCATCAGCTTCTCCTCTTCCAATTTGGTCAAAGAGCTGCTAATGATAGCTGGATGAAGATCATTATCTGCAAGGAACACATACTTCAAATGAGAGGGGAGTTGTTTCAATTCAGGGATCTTTTTCTCGGGACTCTCCCCCCTATCTAGCTCTTCCTTTTTCTTGGAGATATTTTCTATTTGAGAAGCTTCAAACTGCCGGACACAGTCTTCTATTTCACTGCCCAGATTCTCCTCTACTTCTTCAATAGAATTCACAATTACCTTTTCCCATGGAGGAGATGGTACTTCCTGTCTAAAGGTCTCTTTCACAGAATTATCAAGTACATCCACCCTAAAACACTGTCCTTTGTCATCAGGATGGCGCATAGCTTCAAAAACATTAAAAGTGATCTTCTCATCCTGGAACCTTAAGATTAGCTTCCCTTGTTGCACATCAATCAAAGCTCGCCCTGTGGCTAAAAATGGTCTTCCCAGGATAAGTGGTACCTCTGCATCTTCCTCCATGTCAAGTATCACAAAGTCTACCGGAAATAGGAATTTGTCAACTCTGACCAGGACATCTTCCAACACTCCATAAGGGTATTTTATTGATCGATCAGCAAGTGTCAGAGACATTCTAGTCGGCTTCACCTCACCACCACCAAGTCTCTTCAGCATAGACAATGGCATAAGATTAATACTGACCCCCAGATCACAGAGAGCTTTGCCAATGGCTATGTCGCCAATTGCACACGGAATGGTGAAGTTTCCCGGATCTTTCATTTTCTGAGGAAGCTTCCTTTGAATTATGGCACTGCACTCTTCAGTCAAAGCCACTGTTTCATCCTCTTTAAATTTCCTCTTCTTTGTCAAAAGCTCCTTCATGAATTTGGCATATATGGGCATCTGTTCTAGAGCTTCTGCGAAGGGTATATTGATTTGTAGCCGCTTGAAAACCTCCATGAACTTAGAAAACTGCTCATCTTTTTGATTTTTCTTGCTAGCATGAGGATACGGCAGCTTCACTTGCGGAGGAGGTGCCTTGGGTTTCTCTTGTACCTGCACATCAAAGAACAAATTGTTTTTATTAGTGTTAGACTTCACACCTTCTTCACTTTCCTTACTCAACTCATTTTCAACTCCTCCATTTTTTTCATTTTCATTCTTTTCACTCAACTCTTTTCTTTCATTTTCAACTGACACCTTCTTTTCACAATTTACCACCGGAGTCGGCAACTCCCGACCACTTCTTAGAGAGATAGCCTTAGCAGTTTCATCCCTAGGGTTGTCAACTGTACTAGCTGAGAAACCGCTGTTAGATGATCCAGCAAGCTGCTTTGATAACTGCCCAATTTGAGTCTCTAGATTCTTTATGGAAGCTTCATGATTCTTTTCCATATTCTTCATAGCTTGGTCTTGAGATTGAAAGGTTGTCTTTGTCATTTGCATAAACTGAGTCAACGCTTCCTCCATAGGAGATGGCTTTCTTTGTTCTTGACTAGGTTGCTGCTGATGTGACCCTGCGGTATCATTATTCTTCCAAGAGAAGTTGGGATGATTCTTCCACCCAGGATTGTAGGTGTTAGAATAAGGGTTCCCACCTTGCTTTTGAAAGTTGCCCATATAATTAACCTGTTCACTGTTATCTCCATGAGTTGCACAGTCACCTTCATGAGCATTCCTGCCACAATAATTACATGACCCCGTTTGCACTGCTTGAACGGTTGCAGGATTTTGAGATCCACTTGGCAAAGCAGCAGCTAACTGTTTAGTGAGAGCCTCAATTTGAAGTGACATTACCTTTTGTTGAGCCAACACAGCACTGTTAGCGTCCAACTCTAAAATTCCTGGCCTCTTTGTTGCCCCTCTATCATTTTGAATCCGGTACTCATTAGAAGCCATATGCTCCACTAACTGTCTTGCTTCAGCTTCAGTTTTAGTACCCAAAGACCCTCCAACTGAGGCATCTAACATCATTCTTGTTTGAGGTCGCAAACCATGACAGAAAGTTTGCAACTGAACAAAGTCGTCAATACCATGCCCAGGACATTTTTTTAATAACAGTTTGAACCTTTCCCAAGCATCATAAAGAGACTCAGCATCTCCTTGCTCAAAATTTGATATTTCAGCCCTTTTCTTGATGAACTTAGAAATTGGAAAGAATCTTTCTAAGTACTTGCTCTCTAGATCACCCCAATTGTTAATAGTTCCTGTGGGATAGTGTTTAACCAATCTTTAGCCCTCCCAGTCAAAGTATACGGAAAGAGACGCAACTTTTTCTGGTCATCAGTCACTCCCACAGGATTTGTGGACCCACAAATTTCATAGAACTGAAATAGGTGTTGATTTGGATCTTCAGCATCAGACCCAGAGAATTGTTCTGCTTTCAAGGCAGTGAGGATCGAAGAGCTTGATCTCAAATGCCACAGCTCCCACAGGTTGGAAGGTGTATGCTTGGACGCCTTGATTTCTTCTACCAAAGTCGCCAAGAGTGCGAGCAGGTGGAGGATTTTCTCCCATAATTTCAGTCACAGTTTGTTGCACAGAAGATTCTCCGGTTGTTGCTCCTTGCTTCCTTAACCGTGCTTCCTTTCTATTAGCTCTAGCGGTTTTCTCAATCTCTGGATCGAAAAGTAAATCCTTAGGATTAACAGCTCCGCGCATGCACTGAGAACACAAGAAACTCGGACAAGTGTCAAAGCAAACTGTGTAATATATATACAATAACAAAAAATAACAGAAATAAAACTAAAGTGAATGTAAATATGTACGGATTCTAATTAGCAGTTGCCTTCGAATTACTAGTAAATGTAATTTTGATCCCCGACAACGGCGCCAAAAACTTGTTAAGATATTGGCAAGTGTACCAAATCGTTCAAGTAATAAAATCGGTAAGAACCGGATATCGTCCTCAAGGATCGAATTCAATTACTAATTACGCTGACAACAACTAATGTGAACCAAATCTAAAAAGGGGGTTGTTTGATAACGGTTGAGCTATGAAGCTCGAATGTAAAGCAATAAAATATTTTTGAGTTTTTAATGAGAGACATGGAACACGTTGGAAAAGATACGATGGAGAAAGTGCTAGGGATGAATTCCTATTGATTTTACACTATTGCGCTAATCTAATTCGAAGGATAAACTCTCTCTAATTTGCTATCAAACCAACACTATCAACTAATTCCTAATTCCTTAGGTAATTAGTACTTTGTAGATAACTAGAATCCCCAATTCCTTAGATTATTCTAATTAACAACAAGCAGTAAAAACAATGGTTTGCGATATACAACAATTTATCGAGTATTCCTAAGCCACAAATTGAAGGTATCGAAATTCAAACATTCAAAACAAAACTTCCATTTCATAATTGAACAAAATATCATTGTATGAGTTTTCCAACCATAAAACGCATTAAGCACAAAATTCCGATACACAAATCCGAGAGAGAAAGATATAAGTATGGTTCTAGATCAGCTACAATAGTGGTTCCATCAATATTCCTTCATCCCTAACATAAATGGGTTTAGTTACACATGATAAAAGAAGAGAAACAAGGAAAATTACAAGTGGAAGATGATGATGAACACATATGAAGCTTCAATCCTTGTTCCCAAGTCTTGATTCTTCGGTAGCCGTCAGCCGGAATTGCTCTTCCCCTGTTCTAGGGTTCCAAAAACGGCCAAAAGTCCTTGAAAACGCGTCCTGGATCTGTTTTTGACGCAAGCACAGTGATTTCGCGCTGCAGTGGCGCGGCGCGCGCCACTTACGCGCAGAGTGGCAGAAGGCGCTGTGAACTCGCGCACCATTGGCGCGCCGCGCGTCACTTACGCGCCTTGGAGAGATGCATCCTCCTGGTTCTTTTGTTGTCTCGCGCGCCTCTTGCGCGCCGCGCGTGAGTGGCGCGCCACTCCCAACTCCTGCGCTCTCGAATCCATTTGTTTGCAGTGCCTTGTCTTTTCGTTCCACCTATTCCCTGGGCACAAAAATACAACAAACCAAGCATAAACACTGCAAAGCAAGTAAATTCCAAAAAGCACAATTCAGTACAATTCATCACAGAATTTAACTAATTCATCACTAAATTTGTATAAAAACTCTCTTGAAAACTATGAACCACATCATGTGATGAGGGTTCATCAGGCTCCACTACAAAAGCAAGTTAGTACTTTCATCTAGTTCCCAATGGATCCAAATCTTGTTAGCTGAATATCATACAACTCCTGTTGGGGGGCATTCTGGGGTGTACAAAACTTATAGGAGGATTGCTCAATCTCTCTACTGGATAGGTATGAAAGCAACCATTACTAACTATGTGGCAGCATGCCAAATCTGCCAGAGAAGCAAGTACCAAGCTTGCTCTCCAGCAGGGCTGTTACAACCCCTGCCCATTCCCAATAACATTTGGGAGGATATCAGCATGGACTTCATTGTAAAACTGCCTAAGATCAAAGGATTTGAAGTTATTTTAGTAGTAGTGGACAGGTTAAGCAAATATGACCATTTCATTCCTCTAAAACACCCTTTCTCTGCTAGCACAGTGGCCATTTTGGCAGGAGATTTTCAGGCTGCAAGGAACTAAATTAAGAATGAGCACTGCCTACCACCCACAGAGCGATGGGCAAACTGAGGTGCTTAACAGAACCTTGGAAACATACCTCAGATGTTTCTGCTCAGAACAGCCAAAGAGCTGGTTGCAATATCTGCCCTGGGCTGAGTATTGGTACAATACCAGTCACCATAAGTCTACTAAATGCTCTCCTTTTGAGGTAGTATATGGTCGGCCTCCCCCTACAATCACCAAATTTGTGGCTGGTGAAACTTGTATTGAAGCTGTGGCACAGGACCTAATGACCAGGGATGAAGCCCTCAAACAATTAAAAGTACACTTGCAGAAAGCTCAGGAACAAATGAACAAGTTTGCTAATGCTCATAGGAGGCCCTCCCCTATCAAAGTAGGCGACAAAGTTTTTCTCAAGATCAGACCACACAAGCATGTCTCTATGCCAACCAAACTACACCCTAAATTGGCACCCAGATACTACGGGCCATTCTTAGTGACTAAGCAGATTGGGACAGTGGCTTTCCAATTACAACTCCCTGAATCGGCAAGAATACACCCAGTTTTCCATGTATCTCAACTAAAGCTAGCTATTGGCGATCATCCAGTAGAAGATAAATTACCTACAGACTTACAGGGCACTGTGGACATCTATGAACCAGAACAGGTTTTGGAGAAAAGACTGCTACAGCAAGAAGGCAACTCTGTGCAGCAGGTATTGGTAAAATGGAAAGGCTATTCTGCAGAAGAGGCAACCTGGGAAGAAGCGACCGCTTTGAAGAGACAATTTCCCACCTTCAACCTTGAGGACAAGGTTGTTCTTAAGGGGGAGGGAGTTGTTAGACCCTTAATAACATATTCCAGGAGAAAGAAAGACAAGCAGTAATTTCCCTCAGTTAAATGTATTTAATTCTGTGTAGTTGTGTATCTGTTAAATAGTTGATAATGTTTGTTATTTTGTAAATCTGTTGAGCAGTTAGTAACTGTCAAACAGATTAGGTAGTTAGTTAGGATTTGTTATTCTGTCTGTTAGTTTAGTTAGGTTGTTTTCAAGTAGTTAACAACTAATGCTCTGCCTCCTATTATATAAAGGAAGGTATGATAACAGTTGGGAATTATCTTGATATTCATTTTCTGTAGATTGCTGACTGGAAGTCAGTGGAGGTGCTAGATGCATCTGTGTAATTCTTCCTTTTGATTCTAATAAAATAACACTCTAGGGATCTGCTGGCCACCGTCCCAGCCCCTTAGAGTCTCCTTATCCAGGGAGACAGTAGCTAGAGGCTAACAGATCTCATCAAAACGATCTGGTGGAGGCGGAATAGGAAGTGGAGGACGGGAAGCCATGAGAGAGTGGGAGGGAGTGTGCACAATGAGAGCACCAAATGATGCAAACCAGTTTCGAGGTACTGGAGCCTCCTATTGAAAATGATAAGAAGAGAAGGAATTTCTGATGTAATTCATTGATACCTGCTACAGCAGTCACAAGTACACTAAATAGAAAGGAAATAGCGGAATGGAACAACCAAATCTAATACAAGATCACCCAATCTAATACTAGATATGCCAGCTAATTGATTCTAGAAGAGAATGGAATATAGTTCAAATATCAAATACACAGACAGCTAAATTATTTGTAAAGGATGTGTTCATCTAGCTTCTTGGGAGTCCTTTTAACACGTTGGGGCCTGACGTTGGATGATATGGGCTGATCCAATGAAGCAACAACAGGCCCACTAGTTCCAGTAGTGTTAGTTCCACCCTCCATTCTAATGTTTGCATCAGCAGCTTTGTCTGATCTTCCACATCAGAAAAGAAGTTTGATACCGTGAAAGTGTTGTTTGAGAAAGGTTTTGGCTAGGAAAGACTTGGTATTTAAGCATGTCCATTGACACCCACCTCTCTTTCCTGGAAACCTACTTTGTGCACAATTTGTAGTTTTGACATGGAGAAATTTGATGGAAGAATCAATTTTGGCTTGTGGAAAATAGAAGTCAATGATGTGTTGAAACAATCGAGGTTGCAGAAGGTGGTATTGTGAGATTATGTTGATGACTTTCAACATGGAGAAATTCTTGAAGTGGTCTAGCTTCACGTGAAGTATACTCTTGATGGTGAAGTATGATAGTTCTTTTGAACTATGATTGTCAGTGTAGACAATGAAACAGAAGATGTCTCGAGTATCAATTACAATCAAGGTGGAGATTGTTGGAGTTGATATAGGAATTGAGAATCTTTAAGAAATTATGTCGATGGCTTTCGATGAAATTTTTGAAGTGGTTTAGCTTCAATATTCACTCTATTGTGGAGTATGATAGTTTTTTTGAACTATGATTATCGGTGTAGACAATGAAAACGGAAGATTTCTCGTGTATCAATTACAATCAATGTGGAGATTGTTGGAGTTGATAGAAATTGAGCATCTTGAAAAAGTCTCACATTGTTTAGTTTTGTGAAGGAAGAGTGAGACCAAGGCTATAATGGGCAACGACGGACCCATGACCTTAGATCAGGGGGTTCAAAAAAAATTCATTATCAAAAATGTTGGTTCATTAGATTGTTTAATTTTTTTTTTAAATGTCTTCACTTAATTTACTAAAATTAAGACATCAAGTTATCTAATTCCAAATTTATTTAAGAGTAAATCGCCAAGTTAGTCTATAAGTTTACCCACCATTACCTATTTAAGTCCTAAAGTATAGGAAAATAAGAAGTCATCTGTAAAAATATGTGATATTAGTAAAATTATTTCTTAAAGTTTTTATAAATAGTCTTTTACGGAGATTAATAAGACAAATTTATTAAAAATTTGGCTCAAATTTGGTGCAAATTTAAGGATACTAGTGCAGATTTAATATTTCAAGGGGTTCAAAATAATTTTATAGAGGGGTACTAGTACTAACATTTTTTCCAGGGTAGGTCCGCCACTGATAATTGGCTCAAGTTCTCCATTACAAAATCACCCAGTCAAAAGTAACTTAAGTTTGTATTTTACTTTTTTTTCTTTCTCTTATACTCTTGTTTTAGAGTGTGGTGAGATGTAGTAAAATATTTTCTTTGGAGGGTGTGGGTGTACTAAGGCCATTGGGTGCTTGAAATAAGTCTACGTGTTGTAAAAATTTTCACATAGTGTTATTCTCTGGTTGTCATTAGACAACGGTTCATGGTTTTTCTCTAGTTTTAGAGTTTTGCACGTTAAATTCTTGTGTTTCGATTGTGCTCATTTCGTTTCTTAACGTTGTTTTCCCCGATAGGAAGATGGTGACTGGGGAGTCTGAAACCCCACTGATTTGCTTGAATATAAGTTTTGAAATGCAAATAAAAAAATGAAAAAAATAAAAGTAACTCTACTTGTTGAACCCCGTTAGTCGGTAATCAAATTTTAAAATGGTATCACGTGGCCAAATAGATATGCTCGAGTGTTAGTGAATGAGTGCCAAGTCGAGTGCTTGTAGCATTTCGCAATAGGCAAATTTCTTAAAATTTAATAGAATAATTTTCTATAGTTACGAATTTTAGATTATACTTATTATTTTTCTAACATTTAATACAGTAATTACACAAGTTTCCTGTTATTCCTATTATAGAACACCTGAGATGATTGATTGCCTACCTTCAACTTGATTGCAATCTTGCCAACACCTTCTAGTGCAATAGTCTTGTGATCTGCAAATCTCACTTTGCTCTTCACTATGGTATCCAACTCCAAGAACCACTCTCTCCTACCAGTCATATGTGTTGAGTAATCTGTATCAAGATACCATTGATTGGACTTAAGGTCACCATTAGCACTTGAGGTGCTATAGCATCAGCTGGTGCTATAACATCTGGTGTTGTTAGCACTTGTTCATCAACCTCTTGTGCCATCAACAATACCTGATCATTATCATCTTCTTGTGCCAATTTTGCATCCTCGGTGTGGCCTTCTTTCTTTGGGGTTTGAGTACATTGATTTCTATAGTGACCCCATTTGTCACAGTTGTAGCATTGCACATTACTCTTATTAGTCTTTGTGCATTTCCCTTTGCCACGAGTGCTTGATCATCTGACGTTTTCCCACAACTCTTCATGAGATTAGTTAGATTAAGTATCTTTGTGATATATTCTGCCAGGATTTCCTTCTCCATTCCAAGAAGCTCATATTGCCTTCTCAGTGTCTGGAGCCTCACCTTCTTGAGTTGGTCTGCACCTGCGTAAATGCTCTTCAAATTATCCCACACATCCTTCGCTGAATCACATTTGAGATTTGTTCATAAATTGCAAGACCCACACATTGGTTGATCAAGAATTGTGCTTTGAAGTCTTTCTTCTTTGCCTCCTTATACGCTGCTCTCCGCGCATCAGTGGCCCTCTCCGGTAATGGCTCCAAATTGGTTGAAACGTACTCCAGCACATTTTCAAACCCAAAAAGAACTCGCATTTGTTTGCACTAATTATCGTAATTCTTCCCATCGAACATTGAGAGAGACCCGGGAAAATTGTTTAGAATGTTGTTCGTCATCTTCAACGTGTTCTTGCCTTGGATCATAATCAGCTCTTAAATACCAAATGTAGGAGCAAGAATTGATAAATTGTGTAATTGAACTATGAAAATGGAATGAGAATGTATTCACAAGTGGATAGGAATTATTCTGAAAAACTTGTTTCATTCAATGCCCAATGACTTATTTATACAGCTGCCGTAACAACTGCTCTAACAGAATAGAGCTAACAGAAACTAACTGCCAACTAACAGCTTAACGAACTGTTTACAAAACATGCAGTGCTACAGCACTGCTAACTACATATGATGCTATAGCATCTCTATAGCACTAACCAAAATTACAACACATTTAACAATAAGTTGTTGAATTTTAATCACCACGCAATTATTAATTTCAAACAAACACCTCATATGTGTTGAGCAACCCGTATCAAGATGCCATTGATTGGACTTGTCTTCATCTTCATTCAAGGTCACCATTAGCACTTGAGGTGCTATAGTATCTGGTGTTGTTAACACTTGTTCATCAACTTCTTGTACTATCAACAATACCTGATCATTATCATCTTCTTGTGCCAATTTTTCATCCTTGGTGTGGCCTTCTTTCTTTGGGGTTTGAGGACATATATTTCTATAGTGACCCCACTTGTCACAGTTGTAGCATTGCACTTTACTCTTATTAGTCTTTGTGCCTTTCCGTTTGCCACGAGTACTACCAACACTACTTCTAGCACTGCTTTCAGAAGCTTGATCATCACCACCATTCTTTGAATCATTATGCCAAGAACCTCCTCTATTACCTTGGTTCTTCCATTGTTCTTGCAAGGCTAATTCAGAGGCCTTGTCATTGCTTGAGGTCCTCTCATTCATTCTTTGTTCAAATTCCTCTAATGAACCTTGCAACTCATCAACCTTCATTTTCAGTTTAGTTATCCTACACGCTTCCTCCATGGCTATCACAACACTATCAAATCTTAGAGATAAACTAGTCATGATCTTTTCTACAATTGCTTGATCATCTGACGTTACCCCACAACTCTTCATGAGATTAGCTAGATTAACTTTAAGTACCTGTGATATATTCTGCCACAATTTCCTTCTCCATTCCAAGAAACTCATACTGCCTTCTCAGTGTCTGGAGCATCGCTTTCTTGAGTTAGTCTGTGCTTGCGTAAGTGCTCTTCAAATTATCCCACACATCCTTCGTTGAATCCACATCTGAGATTCGTTCATAAATTACAGGACTCGCGCACTAGTTGATCAAGAATTGTGCTTTGAAGTCTTTCTTCTTCGCCTCCTTGTACGTTGCTCTCTGCGCATCAGTGGCCCTCTCCGGTAATGGCTCCAATACGGTTGAAACGTACTCCAACACATCTTGAAATCCAAAAAGAATTCGCATTTGTTTGCACCAATTATCGTAATTCTTCCCATCGAACATTGAGAAAACCGGGAAAATTGTTCAGAAAGTTGTTCGTCATCTTCAAAGCGTTCTTGCCTTGGATCATAATCAGCTCTTAGATAACAAATGTTGGAGCAAGAATTGATAAATTGTGTAATTGAACTATGAAAATGGAATGAGAGTGTATTCACAAGTGGATAGGAATTATTCTGAAAAACTTGTTTCATTCAATGTCCAATGGATTTTTTATACAACTGCCGTAACAACTGCTCTAACATAATAGAGCTAACAGAAACTAACTGTTATCTGACAACTTAACGAACTGGTTACCAAACAAGCAGTGCTACAACATTGCTAACTACATCTGATGCTATGGCATCTCTATAGCACTAACTTGAATTACAACACATTTAACAATAAGTTGTTGAATTTTAATCACCACGCAATTATTATTTTCAAACAAACACCTTGCAACCTTTCTCCAACGCTTTCACTTGATCCAAACCTTATTCAATTGAAGCAAATACAAACTACAAATAGCCATCAACCAACGCCGAGGACATACACAATTCTAAACACACTCACACAGCTAACTAACATAGTACTTTTCAGTTTCTAATACACTTTGATGTGATCCTTTTAATTATCTATTATTTAGTTTAAGATGCAATATTTCTTGCTGCATTCAGCATCATCTCCAGAGAACTTTCGAAGCACGACTTGAATTGTTGATCATCTATGAAGTCTTTTTCCACTCCAAATCCAACTCTTAAATTTCCCATGTAACTTGTCACTGTCACCGTGATACTCTGCCAAAAATGAGTTAACGAATATTATAGTTTATTAATCAAAAACATAAAATTTATCCAATAATACAATTTCACATCGTATCTCATTTTTTATAACATATTGTTCACTTCAAAAATAACTTAAAGTTCTCACCCAAAAAAAAGCTTAAAGTCCAAAATCACGTTCTTTCAAAGTCAAATTTTATGAGTGCGTTTGATTTGCTAAAAAGTATGAGACTAAATTTGACAGCTTCAGTTGTACCCTATTTGATTTGAAAAACTATTCTTGATACTGAATAGCAATGAGGGCAAGGGACTCGAGAAAACCCCAAATTCGTGTCTCTCACAAAATCACTGTACAACTTTTTGTCTCACAATACAACTTTGTGTCTCCAAAAATTACAAAAAGTACTATTTTTATTTCATACTCAATAATTTTTTCTCCCATATCTCTTTTCTCTCTCTCATATTTCCTTCTCTCTCTCCCCCCGCTATCCCTCTCTCTCCTCTATCCTCTCTCTTCCTCTCCCACTCTCATATCTCATTCTCCTCTCCATTCTCTCTCTATCTCTCTCTACATCCCATCTCTCTTCTATATATCTTCTCATATCATTACACCTCTCTCCCTCTCCCTCTCTCCCTCTCCTCTATCCTCTCTCTCCCTTTGCGGCCTCTCTCCTATCTCATTCCTCTCTCTCTCTCTCTCTCTCTCTCTCTCTCTCTCTCTCTCTCTCTCTCCGTACCTCCCATCTCTCTTCTGTATATTTTCTCATATCATGACCTCTCATTCCCCTCTCTTTCTCTCTCTTATCCTCTCTCTCTCTCTCTCTCCTATCCTCTCTATAATATTATTTTCACAATAATTTTTTAATTATATTATAATATAAGTTATATAAAATCATTATAAACCGCATAAAGAGAATTATAGTAAATTTTACATTTTTTTGTTTGTGTTGTCTAGTGTTTACCAAACTAGACAACATGTTGCCACTTGCCAGTACTGTACTGTACAGTTCAGTACTTACCTGTTTGCGAATCAAATAAACTCTATACAAACGATGAGAAACTAATTAATTTGTACGCACCTGAGACAAACCAACAGTCATAAAGTATAATCCTTTAATGGGATGATTAGCCAAAGCCACTTGTTCCACTGGTCCTACCATGTGAGAGATACTAAAACTTGAATTATTCAATGTTTTGTATAAGTATGTTGCTGCAGCCTGCAAAACCAGATACGTAACAAAATAAGGCCACATTATGTTTACGGTGACTTTATGTCCTAATCTAATGTATCAATTTCTTTACTACTTATTAAAAAATCCGCAAAAATAGTCAGCATGGTGAGTTTGATTCGATGAAGTAAAACATAGTGATGTTAACCTTTGGGCCTTTGATTCGATTCACGAAGCGCAAAAGAGCACTAGTGAGGGGCACTGCCAATGAAATCATCTTCCTCTTGATAATTTTGTTGGCTTCCAACACAAATTCAAGTGGGTTCAAAGAACTAGTCTCCCCTAATTCGGGAATTGGAACTTGCATGAAGTGGAATCGATTCCCCCATGGAGCTTCAGAATTGGCACCAAGCATTTCTTTGACTGATTTGTATGCTCTGACTTTTCTAGTATTTAGAAGAACCAATGCTGTAGTCTTTGTTTTGCTTGATTTTTGATTCATTGCTTCCATGTATAATTTAATGCCAAGGAAAATTATGCCAACAACTGCATCATTAATGCTCTACACAAAACAGATTCATCAAAGGAAAAAAAAGCCATCACGGTTCTACTAATTTAAACATTTAAATGGGATAACAAAAAAAGTTCAATTAGTCTTTAGGTTCTAAAATATTTGAAAAGTCTTAAATATATAGGTTTTTGAATTAAAAAATTTGTAATTGAATTCCTAAGATCTTCAATAATTTATGGGTCCATGAATTTAATAGAGTTTACAAAATATTAAATAATTTATAGTTAGGTCTCTAAACCTTTAAATATTTTATAATCAAGTCCCTCTTACGAAAAGTTTAGGAAATCAATTAAAATACATGGATTTAATTACAAAATATTGAATAATTCAAGAATATAAATAAATTTTTGTTCATTGATTCATTTAAGTACCCAATAAATTCAATATGAAGTAGTTAAGGCAATTATGAGTTGTAAGGTGGTCGAGTTAAGGTTGTTGATGTGGGAGGTAAGGAGTGAGAGGTATAACTGGCAAGATTCAAATCGACAAATCCTACTAACCTCGTTAACATAACAAATACAATACCTACTCCCTTAGTTTCATAGTAATATTTGGCCATTGACACATAGAATATGAAAATATTAATTAATATTCAGGTAGACTGAAATATTCTAATTTAATAATGTGTTAGAACTACAATAACCAATCAATATTTGAATAATAGCGCAAATACAATACCTACTCCCTTAGTTTCATAATGTGTTATTTAAAATATTCGTGGGCTATTCAAAAAAATTCTAATTTTTATTCTTAGATTTAGTAGAATGTTTTATTTTAAAGAGTGTATAAAATCTATAACAAATATGCTCTTATATTAAATTCTAATGAGTCCCTAATTAAAAATGAGTATTAGATGGATAAAATCCCTCGCTAATAGAGAGGGATTTAGTCTCCCTCGCTAATAGAGAGGGATTTAGTCTCCCTCTCTATTAGCGACGGATTTAGTCCCTCTCTATTAGCGACAGATTTATTCCTTACAAATAGCGATGGAAATACATTTTTCATCATCAATTTCGAACTATTTGTTAGTGACGGATTTCATATGTTTGTGAGGGAATTTTTCGTCGCTATTAGCGACGGATTTCAAAATCCCTCGCTAAAAATTTAGTGACGCCAAAATTAGTTACGAATCTGGGTTCGTCACAAATTCTGTCGCTAAAATCGTTAGTGACGGATTTTTGATGGTTTAGTGACGGATTTGTTCCCTCTCTTAATTTTGATTTTTCTAGTAGTGTTTAACTTCAATTTTAATTTTTTAAAGCATAAATAATTATGAAAAAGATGGAGTAATGTTGTAATCTTTAGCACTAAACAAAAGTAGAGGTGTTAATTTTGACTCAGCCAAGTGGAACAGCGTGATGACCTAGAGTTCTGGGCTAGGCTGGATTCATTAAATAGAGGCTCAGAAAAGAACTAGGTCATTTTAGCCCACCTCTGTTGGCCGATAAGTCAGGCTGGACCCGTTTTTTTAAACACCTTTTCGGTTTCTTATATAAAAATTTGGAGTTTGTCGGGTCGACCCATTGGCCAAGTGTTACGGCAGGAATGCGTTACAGAAAACACAATCCAATAGACAATTGGGTTATTCCGGTCCAACTTGCTTTTGTGTCTTGGCTCACTAGGTAAGGTTGGACAGTTGGACGGTTCTAAAAAAAGTAATTAAGCCAATTAAAAAAACAGACTAGACTTACCACTTTAAGCTTATTTTTTATTTCTTTGATGCTATCCAAGGAGAAAGAAACGTGTGAGATAGTGATAGGTCGAAATCCCACATCTCTATGACCTGATCTTATTGGTGTTTGATCATCAGCAATCAAGCTAGCTTTTGATACACTCTGCCAAAAATCGAATAAGCTCTTAAATATCATAGAGGCAGTGTGAGGTAACCTCTTCAGCTTCACCATAGTTTTACTTTTGATTTTTGATTCCATTGATCTTCTGCTTGAAGGAAAAGTTACTGGCATTGAAGGATCGTTGCTTCTTTGTACACATGAAAGCAAAGTTACCATGAAAGAGTAGCCATCTCCAAGTGCATGATGAAGCTTAAATATAAAAGTACCAGCAGCATTTCTTGTTGGATACTTAATTATATGCATTTCCCATAGTGGTTTGTCTTTTGGTAATTGCTCCATGGCTATTTTTGTCATATATTCGTCAACATTCTCGTCATATAAATTATGTGGCATAGTCGTGGGAAATATAGGAATCTTAATGTGTTCCTTGAGACTCACATCAACTTGTTTCCATCGTTTCTTTCCTTTGTCATCCACAATCTGTTTAAATTTAATAACATCTAGTCACTTTATTTAATGAATATAAAAATAGATGAATTATCATACTAAAGGTGAAGACATTATTTTTGATGCATTAATAAAAAAAAATTAGTTACATGGCACATGGGTGAGTTAAGATTTTCCTTGGTCTTCATTTTTAAGCAATTTGAAACTTTTTAGTGTACCATAAAAATAGTCCTTGTCAATGATTTTTCTACCCCCATACTTAGCCATTATACCCCCAACAAACCTAGTGAAATACCTATTTTACCCCTCCCACTTTACCATGTTTACCACTCGCACATGTATGAGCATGGTATTATAACTTGGTGCCCATGGACACATCCATTACACACTCTTTAACAGCAAGAAATAATAAATAACATAAAAAATATTATAATTCAATTTAAAAAAGTCATTATTTTTTGTATCTACTAATTAAAAGATTACATAACATTTAGTGAATTAAAAACATCCAAAATATTAGTGGTTTAGATTTATTTTTTTAAAGTATTTTTTTTTACCAAAAGAAAATATCCAGCTTTATTTTTTAAAAGTTGCATATACTTAAAATTGTAATAATAGTGACTATATATATATATATAATATATATATCCAAAATGTTAATTAGTAGTTAGATTTAGTGTTTTATAAAAAAATCATTTCAATTTTTAAAAATTGTATATAGGTAAAAATATAATATTAGTAATATATATATATATATATATATATATATATATATATATATGTGGGTGCGGGTGCGGAGTGGACTGGGCACCGAAGTGCCCGTACTCGAGTCCGCGCCCATGTATGCGGGTAATTACCCGCCCATTTGCAGGTAATTTTTGCGGGTACCCTATGGGTATGAGCTCAATTGTCATCCCTAGTTTTACTGTAACCGGCTATAGTGGTCCAATTCACTAAGATGTCTTCGAAATATTTGATTTTCTCGCTTTGTATTAGGTTGAAATACCTAGTATTCCCCATATATAAAATTTTCTTATAAAATAAAAATATGGCCAAGATAGTTAACTTTTACTAGTAATTTTTTTTATCAATATTTTACGAATAATTTGAAGAAAAAAAGTGAGTGTTTCTTTTTCTTATAATTTTTGGGGCGAGGGGGTATAGTTTATACATCTGAATTCGGTACAGCTTATAGGAATACAAAACATATATTCAGTTAGATTTACCATGACAGAAGAAAAACGTGAGCTGATTGGGAGGAACACGTCTTGAAGCAGCATCCTAGCTCTAGAATCATCTATTGGAATCTCAGATTCAAGAACACCAAGAACGAATACGCTTATAACAGAGCTGCTGAAATAACCCGCCATGGGACTCACTGGCACTGAAACATCTTTCTCAAAATCGTTCATTTTCAGTATTTTCCTTTCTTTTTAGCTAATTCTCATGAAAAAAACAAAACACAGTTATTTGCTTCTGGATTTGGTTTGCAACACTTATTTATAGGCATGAACTACCACTGTACCGTGGAAAAGTAAGAAAAGAAGGCAACCAGATTATAAACGTGTGATATATCCAAACGGGAAGAAAAAAACATGTGCTTTAGATTTCATGGTGTACGTCAAAAAAGAAATAAAACTCATTAAGAAAATTAAGATTTGATGTGGATGGATGGAAATTCAGCATCTTAGTGAATTGGAAAACTCAATCAAGATGAGCTGGGAAAACTCAAAATAGTGTGTGCATGGTGATTTCATCTAGTAAACCAAAAAAAAATAGTTCCTAATTCTTTTTTTTACAGTAGCTCCTAATTAACTCTACTTTAATGAGTCCGCACATCATTCATAAGAAAAAAAATTGTTAGACTTAGACTTAGCAATTCCATGAATACGTCTTAAGTGCAAAAAAGGTCTCTATAACATTTAGGATTATGTTCGAGAAAATCACTACTAGAAAAATTTAAATAGCGACGAAAAATTAGACACAGAAAAAGGTATAATTTTCCTCTAATTTCGTCTTTAAGTTTTAGCGAGGTCTGATTTGGAAACCAATTTAAGTTTTTCCGTCTCTAATTTCTGTTAGTACAAGTACTTTACCTGTGCGTCTGCACGGGTAATACTATATTATTATAATTTGCTATGAATCTATAAATACTTTGAAAATTGTAAAATTAAACAAAAGAAAAGGCAAAACTCGATAAAAAAAATTATATTTCAACTTGCTTAAAAAACTTGCATTGCAGAAAGTTGGAAAAAAACAAATATGGTCTTCATATATTAAAAATGGCGTTGCAAATGAGAGAGGAAGAAGACAAAGGTAAAGTTAATCTACCAACATTGCAACCATTGCGATCGCTGGCCTCGTAGTCACTCCAGTTGCCGCCCTCATTGCTGCTCCCTGTACGTTGTCCCTCCCTGTTGCTGCTCCCCATTGCCGCTCCCGTTGCTGCTTCTATTGTCATTTCTGTTGTCGCCCCCGTTAAAAAAATACAGTATCTTTTTTATATGAATAGACTCAGATCAATTTTATAATTTACATCAACCTAAAAAACAAAATAAAGATATTTAAAAGTAAAAAAATAATTATTTTGACAAAAAAATTGTTTTTAATATTTGAGAGTAGGTATAGATTGAATTGAAAAAAAAAAGACATTAATTTAAATGAAGAGAGAGACTGATTTGCATGTCTCACATTTTAATTGAAATGAACTGAAGAAAAAAAATGTTAAAAGCAAGGCTGTTTTTTTGTACCCCCCTCGTAGACCGTGTACCCCCCACTTTGACCAAACTGACCATTTTACCCTTACTTACACTAAAATTCCAAAATAAACATCTCATTTTTACATATTTCTGAAAATCAGAGTAAAATTTTTTTTCATCTTTCTGGAAATACCCTTTTTTGAGCTATTTCCAGAAGCAATTTTGTTGAATTTTCCGGAAACCCCTTAAAGAAGTATTTCCGGAAGTCATTTTGTTTAATTTTTTCGGAAACACCTTAAAAGAGGTATTTCCGGAACACAAAAATGACTTCTGGAAATACCTCTTTCGAGGTGTTTCCGGAAAAATTCAAGAAACTTACTTCCGGAATCATCCTCTTTTGAGGTGTTTCCGGAATGTTTTTTTATTTTTGTTTTTATTTTAAATATATGTACTTATTTTGTTTCTATTTTTTTGCAGTGGCGCACACTAGAGTTGGGGGCAGAATTCCACGTGGTTCACGAGGGTTGGTGCGAGGCGAGTCCTCACAGTCAGGAGGCGGAGATCCCGATCAGACTCCAGTTAGTACCTGCACTAGAGTAAGGAACGCCGGTCACGCTTCTGAAAGTGATAGGTGTGCCCGTGGTCGAATTCCTATTGATGAGGCTCCGGACTAGTTCATGGAGGATGCTGAGGCTCCTAACCAGTATGATGAGGCTCCTGATCTGGGTCCTAGGGACACGTCTTTGTTGCATCGGCTTCCAAACCACGTGGTGTCGAAGCTTCGTATTGGACAGGTAATAGTAATAGTTTTAATAAATAATTAAAGTTTTTGTTTTGTCGTTTAATATATATTATTAATATAATATAATTTTATACAGGATCGTGGGAAAATGAAGGTTGCAGCACATGGACAAAAATTAATTGAGTTCCGACCTTCACAACACCACCCAGGTGTCGAGAGATGGATATTAAAGGCTCGTCTAGCGGAGCTTGATTTAACACCTTTGTCTGTGATCAATCATGAGCTGATCTCAGCATTTGTGGAGAGATGACATTCAGAGACCAGCTCGTTTCACCTTCCATTTGGTGAGATGTCGATCACCCTGGACGACGTGTCCAACTTACTCCATTTTCCGCTGACGGGCGCATTTAGGATGCCTATCGGTGGATTTACTGTTGAGATGGCCATTGAGGTTGGGCTTCAAGTGCTGGGTGTAGGGCCAGTTGGTTGGGTGAGTGCCATGAGAGCTACCTCCCATGGTACTTAGAGGTGTCAATTCCCCGCTCACCGTGCCTTCGGAGGAAGCACAAGCACATATTTCAGATGAGGAGATTGCATCACCTGGTCCACTGACTCTAGAGGATAAACTCGAGTCTGCAGCTGCACGTATCCGGGAGGCCATGGCATTCGACGACATTCCACCTTCTGTATATCAGCTTCTCTCGAGAGCTTTATCAGATTTGGACATTAGCTCGTGATGTATTTTCTCGTTTTTGTATTTTATTATCGGATTTGTACTCGTATTTTACCGAATATGGTATATTATAGTTCTCGTATTTTATGGCTCTCGTATTTTATCGTTATTATTCGTATTTTTGTATTTTAAAATTAAAAAATAAAACAAAAAATAATAATTTTCGGAATTATGTCAAAAGAGGTGTTTCCGGATGTTGCTTCCGGGATTATCTATTTTGACATAATTTCAGAACACAAAAATGACTTACGGAAATATGTATCAAAGGTATTTCCGGAAAGACTGAAAAAACTGACTTCCGAAAACACCTGTTGATAGATAATTCCAGAAATTTAAAAAAAAATCAATTTCAATTTAGATTTTGGTAAAAAAGTGAGAGGTCTTTTGGAGATAAAACGTATTATGGGTGCACAGTCTATGAGGGGGGTTAAAAAAAACAGCCTAAAAGCAATTGTGACGTGATGGTGCACATGTCAGCTTTCAAAACCAATTGTGACGTACGTCTCTCTCTCTCTCAGCATTCTGATTTAAATGATTTATGTAAAATGTTTTCTATGACGTGAAAAAAGATGCAAAAAACGGCTGATGCTGAAGTGGAGAGGTAAAATAAAAAGGTGCAAAAGCTAACTAATATTTTTCTTTTAGTGACATTTTTACTTATTTATCCTTAAAATTGGACAAGTGTCTGATTGGAGTTGCACTCAAAATTGCATTTTGCTTACACCTTTCTTTCTTATGTTATAGTAGTACTTTTTGAATGCGTCTGCACCGGTGATACTATATTTGTTATATAAGTTGATATGATTTCATAAATACTTTGAAAATTGTAAAATTAAATAAAAGAAAAAGGCAAAACTCGATAAAAAAAATTATATTTCATCTTGCTTAAAAAACTTGTGTTGCAGAAAGTTGGAAAAAAACAAGTACGATCTTCATATATTAAAAATGGCATTGCAAATGAGAGAGGAAGAAGACAAAGTTAAGGTGAATCTACCCACGTTGCAACCACTGCGATCGTTGGCCTCGTAGTCACTCCCTGTTATATTGTTTTTTTGGTAAACCAATGTATTCTCCACAGCGACTGTGGAGACTAATCCTTCGAGGTATCTGAAATTCATTTAAGGGGTTGCCCTCTCCCAACAAATATTTTTTTTCACTCCATTTCATATGAATAGACTCAGATCAATTTTATAATTTAAATCATCCTAAAAAACAAAATAAAGATATTTAAAAGTAAAAATAATAATTATTTTGACAAATATATTTGTTTTTAATATCAAAACCTAGGTATAGATTGAATTGAAGAGAGACGGATAATTGAATTGAAAAAAAAAGACATTATTGAAATGAATAGAGAGACTGAATAGAGAAACTCTACAACTTCAAACTAATTATACTTTTATCAAATAAATATACAAATAGTGTTTGGACCCTAAAAAAAGGGTATTGAGTTGGGGTTCCTTGGAGTAGCCAAGCCTGCACACACCAGCGGTATTTAGTTGGGGCTGAGAGATGCCTTGGCCACCCCAACTTTTCTAAATTTTTTACAAATCATTGTATCTGCAAGACTGCAACTTTGTGTCGGTCTACTACGCTCAGTTTCACATAGGTAGAAGTTATCATACGGAGAAGTCACTAGGGGTGCTCACGGGTTGGTTTGGATGGATTTTGACTAAATCTGTTGCCCGAACCAATTATATTTAATTGGTTTGGGTTGGTTTGGATTTTGAGTTTTTTCTATAAAATCTGAACCAAACCAATCCGATATTGGATGGGTTGGTTTGGATTGGGCTCACGGGTCACGTACTACCATCTAATTTTTTAAAATGTAAAATTCTACACTTCGTCAATACGATACATATAACTCACGGGTATGAAGAATTCACTTCTCTGATGATGATGATTTTGAGAATGAATGAGATTCCAATTAATTAGTTATTTTATGTTTCAACAATATATGTTAACCTATTTTTAATCAAGGATGTAATTTATGTTTGTTTAATTAGTATGTTTATATATTTTTGTTTAGTATGTTTATGTTAACCTTGTTTAGTATATGTTTGTTTGTTTAAATGTATATGTCTAGATACGGTCATGGCATCGTCTCACTAAGGATTCGATCATGACGACACATATGTTCCTCCACCTGTCACGGGTGATGGCGCCAGCACTAGCAGGAGGAAGACTTCTACTCGCCTAGGGCGTCGTCATCAGCCTGCTCGTGTTGTTGTTTCTGGTGGCAGATATTTGCCACCACCTGGGTCTGAGGGTGCTAGTAGTAGTACTGCAGGCCAGTTAGTGATTCCCGATGGTACTGAGGGCTTAGCCCCGATAGATGTTGATGCAGATGGGGTACCCACATTTACTATTAACCAGGAGGTGGTGAGGTATACAGCTGATGGTCGTATCATATTGGAGATTCGTAAGTATTATATATTATTATTTATTAATTTATTTTTGTTGCCTTTTATATAACTTATATAATTTATTTTTGTTGCCTTTTATATAACTTATATAACTTATATAATACAGGTTTCTTCCTTCGAAGGCTACAGCTACCGCCATCACAAAAACAATTAAGGAGAATTTCACCGGCAGCTGGAAGAATTGGACGGCGGTTAGAAAAGATAAAGAGGCAATTGCGAGGATGTTAAAATCATTCTTGGTAAAGTTGTTCTACGAAATAATTAATTTGGTGTATTATCTTATTGACTTGATTAATTAATTTGTCTTATTAACAACATTATTGTAAATTTCTTAAATAGGAAAAATGTACGTGGTTACCAGAGCAGCAAAAAGAAGTTGAGAGAGTGTTCCATAAGAGATGTTCCTATCGCTATTCTGAATTACTGCGAGATACGCGTAATAAGAATGTGAAGTCATCTTATATGGGAGACTCAACTTGGGCTTCATTCAGAGAGTATTGAGAGACACCAGAATTTAAGAATTATTGTGAGAAAGCCAAGAAGAACCGTGCTTCTGAAAAAGGTGGCTGCATACACACAATGGTGAGTGTTAATACTGCAACCCATCACAGGCGTTTGGTAAATTTATTACTTTATTATTTGATTAACTAATTATTTATAATTAACTAGTCATTTTCATGTGTATTAATTAATAACACTATATGTATATATATATATAGGAGGCGATGCATCAAAGGACAATCACTTTGCCTGAGTTGCATCGCTACCTTCATATGCGAGAGGACACTGGTGAGTTTGCTATAGATCGGGCGAGGAATATTCAAGTAAAACTACTTTTACAATTATATATTAATGTTTATTATTTATATTTATCTTTATATATATATATATATATATATATATATATATTGTTTTTATTATATTATATATTATTAATAATTAGTTATTTATTTCTTTTTTGGGTTATTTTTTTCAGGAGAGCTTCCAGGATGGACTGGCTGAGTACCATGAGTCATAGCAGAGCAGTGGGACAGATGTCGATCCTGTGGAGGAGGCTAAAGTAGCTCGTGATATTTGGGAGAGAGCAGTTGGTCCCCAAAAGAGTAATCGTATGGTAGGATCTGGTGGTATTGGACCGGCTGCTTTCAGAACAAGCATTATTCCGAGTCTATCTTCTTCACATTCTGGAACAGAGAGTACTGGTCGCTCTTATGTTCCTAATTCTAGTGAGTTGAATGCTGTTACGCAATTGACCCAGCAACTGAGCGAGGCCCATCGTCAGTTTGCCGAGCAGCAGGAGCAAAATGAACGGGAAGTGCAGGCGCTTCGGGAGAAAGCTAGGATAGCTGAGGAGCGCATGGAGGAGCAGGCTAGGATATCTGCGGAGCAGGCTAGGATAAATGAGGAGCGTTTTAAGATTTTGCAGGATCAGTTGATGTCCCAGCACTCGAGGCCATCATCATCATCATCATCACATATGCCATCCTACCTGCCGCAGCAGCCGTTCGGCGGTGCATTTCAGCCGGGGCCTCAGCCCTAGTATTCCCAGCAGTATGCACCCCAGTATTCCCAGCAGTATCCACCGCAGCAGGTTCAGCACCGCCAGCAGCAGCCATACCAGCCATACCAGCACCCCCAGCCGCAGTCACCCCACCAGCCAACTCAAACATCGATCTTAATATCGATGCGATTAGTGCTTTTCTTGCATCAGATGATACCTATTATCATGATGATGAGTCAGGCTAGCAGCCACCCCAGTAGCTCTGAATTGTTTTATTTTGTTGTATGGATATTGAAGTTTTCCTTTGTATTTGTTATGGATATTTGATTACTTTGTTCGATTTTAAATTTGAATTAAATTAAATCGTCTTCAGTTCAGACCTATTATTGTTTTTCATTTCATATATTATTAAGATCGATATTATTAATTTTAATTATTATTTTTTATTTTAAAAAAATAATTTTAAATTTTTTTAATTAATTTAATTAATTATTTAAAATTAATTACTATATTAAATTAATTATTAATTTTCATTCCTAATTTTATTTTTGTTTAATAAATAAATCAATTAATAATTAAATTAATTATGAATTTTTATTTTTTATCAATAATTAAAGTTTTTAAATTAATTATTAATTTAAAATAAATAATTTTGAAATTTTTTTAGTTAAATTAATTAATTATTTAAAATTAATTACTATAATATACTAATTAATTATTAAATTAATTATTAACTTTTATTTTTTTATCAATAATTAAAGTTTTTAATAAAATAATTTTAATTTTTTAAATAAAACGAAAATTAATTTTTTAACTTTCCATATTGTTTTTTTCGAAGGTCGCCTTGTGGAACACTTGATGGACTAGGCTTGTTTCTTGCTTTTCTCTCTCCCAATAGATTTTCTCTCTCTCTCTCCCAATATATGATAAGCTGATATACCTGCAACAGTCAGATCATTTAATCTCAGGGAAGTCTTAGGGAAAGTGGAATATTCAGTATCATGCTTGCTTCATAGGAGTTAAAGCAGACGAGAATAACATCCCTCTTCAACATTTTAGTATTAAGATCAATTAATTCCCTAGCTAACGCATTTGGCTCAAGTGAATGGGTCAGAATCAGATTGCATCTACTAAAGAGTGGAAGATTTGGAATCCAGTTGTCATGCCAGCTCCAAGTGTTTTGACCATTGCCAACTCTCCATCTTGCTTCAAAAACTATCAGTCCTCTTGCAGAGATCATACTTCTCCATGCATAACTAGATTAGAATCCTATCTTAATTTTTCAGAAGTTGCTTCTAATGTAGTGAAAGACGCTAACCGAATAGTTAGAGATGCCGCAAGCAAAGATCATATAGCCTAATTGACTGCAAGTTGAATAAGCTATGACCCTAGGAAAAGAGTAGGAAATGGATGCATGATTTAAAATTGATTTTGTTATGGATCGGCCCAATCCACAATAATGAGGCCCAACACCAAATTTAGATCCATCAACCAATGGTTGAGATCGCAGCGCAAGATAGGACGGTCCTGATTCATCAGGTCTATCACCACCAAACTCTATAAATAAGCATTGAATGCTTCATTAAAGGTACACACTCTTTCCTACTCTTCACCTCTAATTAGCTCTCTGGCTGACTTGAGCGTCGGAGTGTCTTCGCAGGTACCACCTGCCCCGGATCGGAAGCGGAGCTCGGTTGATCAAGACCAACCCCTACCAACTATCTCGGATCGGACCTTGTGTCTAAGATCGGATACAGGTCCAGAGATACGGTACAGAACATTGGCGACCACAGTGGGAGGATCTGTACTCTAGTTCCTCTCCCATCTCCTTGATTGACGATGGCTCCGACCTTACGTCATAGGACTATCCTGAATGCCGCTGAAGGACCGGTCCTGCAACAGGTGACTCCGGAAGGAGTGGCGGTCACCTTACCCCTTAGCCCGGTGCATGCTCGAAGCTCGGCTACGGCTATGGTTCCTGGGAGCTCAGCCCGGAACCGACTTCCACCTCCCCCTCCGACCGTCCAGGTACCGGTCGACGCTGTTCAACAGCTCATCCTGTTCCTAACTCGGCAAGCCGAGGCCGACCGGCAGGAAAGCCAACGCTACACCCAGTTAGAAGCTCAGATTGCTGAGATCCGGGCTCGTAACATCCCGGATCGGAGTTCCCCTCTGCGCCACTCTTCAAGTGGAACGACTCATGGCCGCGGGCGCCACCGATCTCCGGTTTGGAGGAGATACCATCATCGCACTCCACCTCGTTGTAGAGGAGGGCGAAGACCGGAGACTCCCCCAAGTCGGACCCCTGATGATTCCTGTGGTCCTGAGGGTTCCCCTCGGCCTAGCTCGTTTCTGTTTTCCTCGTCTCCGAGGCGGCGTACCAGAAGTCGGAAAAGGTCTCCGAGGCCGCAACGTCAGCGCCCTAGCTCGCGGGGATCCCCCGGTAAGTATGGCTACCGACGGCCTCCACCTCTTGAGAGGTCGGCAAAGCGTAAAGGACCTTTCGCAGCGAAAATCGACTACTTCCCGGTGCCAAGGCACCTCGAGAAGCCCCCTGAAGGTCTGAAAATGCACGACGGGACTGGCGATCCGGATCGCCATCTCGATTACTTTGACACGGTTATGCAATACCGTAACGTTCCAGAGGAGATAAAGTGCCGAACCTTTCCCCTCACTCTAGAGAAGGCGGCTCTAGACTGGTTCAGGGCTCTTAAGCCAAATACAATCTCCTCTTGGGATCAGTTGGCCAAGCTCTTTTCTGCACACTTCGCCCACTCGAAGATGAAGCCTAAATCTCGGAAGGTATTGCAGGCAATTCGACAAGGAGAAAATGAGTCCCTCCGGGACTACATAGAAAGATTCAATAGAGAAGCTGCTCAAGTCCGGAACCTCGAGGACTCCTTCCGTCTTTACTTCATGGAGGCTGGCCTTCGTGAAGGAAGCCTATTTCAGATAGACGTCGGGGTCAACCAAGTCGAGTCGCTTGCCGAGTTCCTCCAGCGATCTCAGAAGTATATCGATCATGAAGAAGGGATTAACTCAGGAAGATCACGTTTCACCTAGGTCTCGGAATGAGCCTACGGGCATGATGTAATCCGACTTTGTAAATGTTCAACCATCTAATATATATGGATCGGCTACGATTTTCCTCACGCTGATTGCTTAAGTAAAAGTAAGTTCCGAGGTTGGATGGAAGGATTTGGGACCGGTCGAGCGATCGCCTTAAAGTTTCACGCTAAGACCGGAACTCCGCTTAGGATCAGAACTCCTGATGATTCCTACGGATCCGAGGGTTCCCCTCGGCCCTGCTCGTCTCTAGCTTCCTCTTCCTCGAAGCGACTTTCCAGAAGCCGGGAAAAATTCCCGAGGCAGGAACGTCGGCGCTTTTGCTCACAGAGATCCTCCGACTTTAAATTGACACCTCGAGTCCCTCAGGTGGTCATGTTTTAAATGGCCGAGTTTGCCATTACCCTGAAGGGCGAGTTCGATCTGGGCCGAGTCCTGGTAAACTGCCCTGAAGGCGACTTTAAATTGACACCTCGAGTCCCTCAGGTGGTCATGTTTTGAATGGCCGAGTTTGCCATTACCCTGAAGGGCGAGTTCGATCTGGGCCGAGTCCTGGTAAACTGCCCTGAAGGCGACTTTAAACTGACACCTCGAGTCACTCAGGTGGTCACGTCTTAAATGGCCGAGTTTGCCATTACCCTGAAGGGCGAGTTCGATCTGGGCCGAGTCCTGGTAAACTGCCCTGAAGGCGACTTTAAATTGACACCTCGAGTCCCTCAGGTGGTCATGTTTTGAATGGCCGAGTTTGCCATTACCCTGAAGGGCGAGTTCGATCTGGGCCGAGTCCTGGTAAACTGCCCTGAAGGCGACTTTAAACTGACACCTCGAGTCACTCAGGTGGTCACGTCTTAAATGGCCGAGTTTGCCATTACCCTGAAGGGCGAGTTCGATCTGGGCCGAGTCCTGGTAAACTGCCCTGAAGGCGACTTTAAATTGACACCTCGAGTCCCTCAGGTGGTCACGTTTTTAACATTGCCGAGGCTGGTGGCAGACACCCTCGCCGGTATAAGCCCGGCCTCGCAGATCTTAGACAAGACCCGTATCTCGGGCGCTCCGAGGCTGGTGGCAGACACCCTCGCCGGTATAAGCCCGGCCTCGAAGATCTTTGACAAGACCAGTATCTCAGGCACTGCGAGGCTGGGGGCAGACCCCTTTGTAGCTTTGAGCCCGGCCTTGAAGAAGGTCGCCACGAAGGTCCGACCTCAAATTCAAAAACCCTCACGAAGTCCATATAAGGCATCAAGTCTAGCTCGCCCCAAGACGACCCGACTTGGGGGGCAACTGTTATGGATCGGCCCAATCCACAATAATGAGGCCCAACACCAAATTTAGATCCATCAACCAATGGTTGAGATCGCAGCGCAAGATAGGACGGTCCTGATTCATCAGGTCTATCACCACCAAACTCTATAAATAAGCATTGAATGCTTCATTAAAGGTACACACTCTTTCCTACTCTTCACCTCTAATTAGCTCTCTGGCTGACTTGAGCGTCGGAGTGTCTTCGCAGGTACCACCTGCCCCGGATCGGAAGCGGAGCTCGGTTGATCAAGACCAACCCCTACCAACTATCTCGGATCGGACCTTGTGTCTAAGATCGGATACAGGTCCAGAGATACGGTACAGAACAGATTTTATTAGTAATCGACTTGAAACGTGGCACAGTGACAATTTTGTAAATAATTGCAATGAAACACAACGATTCTAATTAAGTTGTTGGTTGTACTAAAATCAAGCTATAATGTGGACACAGTGGCAACTTTATAAAAAATTGTAGTGAATTTTTTTTTAAGCAAAAAGAAGGAATGAAGCCTCATTAAGACCTTCTAACGAAGCGCGTCGCCATCAAGAAGGTAGAAGAGAGCTTCCCCCTAATTTTATTAATAAAAAAACAAGAAAAATGACAGAAGAGAGCCCAAGGGGGGACTAGACCAATACCATTGGAAAAAGAGTCAAAGCAATAATAAGAAGTCTCTAAGAAATCCCCATAAAACACTCCATCCTAGAGACCAAAAACTAACTAACAATAGGCAGGTCAAAATGAGACAGGGGCAAAAGTTGTCCTTGAACGGGTATTATTACCTACAAAACTCTAGATCGAAATCTATTTTTGCTAAAATTTCAGTCAGATCAAAAAGAGTCAGAGACCGAGTTTTTCTTTGAACGGGTATTATAGCCTGCAGTTTTCAAAATAGAATTATTTTTTAATGAAGTTTCTTCTTTTGGGTCTTGGACACCACTGGTTCAGACTTATCTTATTGCCCAATTGTTCCTTCGGTATTGGTAGTCATAGGATCAGTGTAACATCATCTAACACATCACTCCAAAGCTTTCCTACTATTCTCATGTTAGATGCTACGTACCACTAGATTAGAAGTAGCATCAGACTCTAAGGCATTTAATTCTAACCTGGTACTGGGAGGTTGAGTGGGGGATGAGTCAAAGGAATCACTCTAACACCGACCAGCAATGACTACGTTGGCATTAGAGTGAACGACGAGAGCTTCGATATTACAACCTTTAATAGCATCAGAGGTAGGAGAGATCTGAGCGGTGTTGTTTTGAGTTGTTGCATGTGTGCTGTAGGTAGAAGCATTAGCTAACTTCTAAATGGAGTTCAAAGATGTCTCATGCGTCTACATAACCAGAGGCGACATTTGCTTACAATCATCTGAAGCAAAAGTGTCATGAACCTCTGATTTTTCATTAGATAGCATGACCTCTTCACTAATCCCATTAGGTGAAGATACCCCCTGCTACCTATGCAAACTTTGATTTGTTGGTAGAGTTTGTTGGGCATTATATAGCATGACCTCTTCACTAATCCCATTAGGTGAAGATACCCCCTGCTACCTATGCAAACTTTGATTTGTTGGTAGAGTTTGTTGGGCATTATATAGACGGCTCAGCAGGTCCCAGTAAAAGATTTAGATCCTAACCATCTTCGTTGACACCTTGAATTAAGCGCTTCCTTATTCACGTAGGTTTTAGCACGTACAACCTGAGTTTTCTACTTATAATTCACATTATTAGTAACATCTAGCTTAGGAACATATTTAGAAATCTTTTGTTCCTTATTATTTTCCACACCAGAGTGCATATCCTTCTATTACAATCACTAGTGGTATGACCTATATTCTTGCAAGTCATACAAAAGGTGGGCAAATTTTCATACTCAATACCCACAAAGAAAGCATAACTTGACCTCTCAACTAGGATTTGATCTCTCAGCTCGGACTTCAACTTTATATCAACCAGGATGCGTGCAAAGTGACCAAATAATCTGTCAATGGAGCCTTTACTTGTTGTATCAGTAACATCACTGGTAGTCATAGGACACCACTGGTTCAGACTTATCTTATTGCCCAATTGTTCCTTCGGTATTGGTAGTCATAGGATCAGTAACATCATCTAACACATCACTCCAAAGCTTTCCTACTATTCTCATGTTAGATGCTACGTACCACTAGATTAGAAGTAGCATCAGACTCTAAGGCATTTAATTCTAACCTGGTACTGGGAGGTTGAGTGGGGGATGAGTCAAAGGAATCACTCTAACACCGACCAGCAATGACTACGTTGGCATTAGAGTGAACGACGAGAGCTTCGATATTACAACCTTTAATAGCATCAGAGGTAGGAGAGATCTGAGCGGTGTTGTTTTGAGTTGTTGCATGTGTGCTGTAGGTAGAAGCATTAGCTAACTTCTAAATGGAGTTCAAAGATGTCTCATGCGTCTACATAACCAGAGGCGACATTTGCTTACAATCATCTGAAGCAAAAGTGTCATGAACCTCTGATTTTTCATTAGATAGCATGACCTCTTCACTAATCCCATTAGGTGAAGATACCCCCTGCTACCTATGCAAACTTTGATTTGTTGGTAGAGTTTGTTGGGCATTATATAGACGGCTCAGCAGGTCCCAGTAAAAGATTTAGATCCTAACCATCTTCGTTGACACCTTGAATTAAGCGCTTCCTTATTCACGTAGGTTTTAGCACGTACAACCTGAGTTTTCTACTTATAATTCACATTATTAGTAACATCTAGCTTAGGAACATATTTAGAAATCTTTTGTTCCTTATTATTTTCCACACCAGAGTGCATATCCTTCTATTACAATCACTAGTGGTATGACCTATATTCTTGCAAGTCATACAAAAGGTGGGCAAATTTTCATACTCAATACCCACAAAGAAAGCATAACTTGACCTCTCAACTAGGATTTGATCTCTCAGCTCGGACTTCAACTTTATATCAACCAGGATGCGTGCAAAGTGACCAAATAATCTGTCAATGGAGCCTTTACTTGTTGTATCATCTAGACTAATTGGTATGTCAACACTGCTAGCAATTGCAAAAAGAATTTTGGAACGCCAATATTCTTGAGCAAGACCTGAAAGCCTAATCCAACATTGCGCATTTGTCTGTTTTACAGTTGAAGGATTAAAATCAGGCTGCCAGGTGAATGGTCGAAGCAACCCTGACTTGCAATGCCAAGAAGGCTACGACTGAATTCTCCATAAATCCTCAATAGAGGAAAAAGAGAATTCATAATATCCTTTCCCTAAAGAGATCAGACCCAACTTTCCTGACTTGCAAGGCCTGTCTGCTTCACATTTGCAACACGCTCCGCCCGCGTTTGAGGACTCGCTTTGCTGGAACGCTAGAGGAGGGAGTCTTACCATTTGCACCAAGCTGTCTCACGCAGCGGGCCATTAAAAATCCACGATTTGCTCAATTTTGGCTTCTTTCTTGAAACCCTAGAAGAGGAGGCATATTCCCCAGGCGGTGGCTTCTTTCTTGAAAATCTCATCATCTGTAGTGAAATTGGACGGCGTTAAATTGGTTTCCTTAACAAATGTTTTAAAATGTGAACATTTTATAATAATTGACTGCTGAACCATATTCAAATCCTTTTTAAATTGGTCATTAATAATAACTTAGATCGAATCTTTAAATCTAATATTTATTTCATCCCCTTTTCTCTCATTTCTACAGTTTTCAACTTTAGTTGTCGGTGGGGTTCTCTCTTCCTCGTCATGCATCTCTCTTTCTAGTTGCAACTCTCTCTCAGTTTTTATTGAGGTATTTCTCTCGTATTATGTTGTTTTCTTTCACATTTTTCTCGTTTTTTTGATAGATTTGGACGATCAACCATCCAAAAAAATTACTCTTGGTGGATAATTGATCGCCACAACCATCGCCCATCACCATTTTTTTGAAGGCTATCTGGAGAACTTGCGACTTGTGTGATGTCGAGTACCGAGTTTGAGTGTGATGCTGGAGGATATGGATGTGAGGTGGATGCAACAGGTGGGACATGTGAGTGTTTGGAGAGGGGGTGAGGTCATGACGAATGTGGTAGTGAGAAGGCTAGGGACTGGAAATGGTGTTATCATGGGGAGAGGGAGAGAGAGAGAGAGAGAGAGAGAGAGAGAGAGAGAGAGAGAGAGAGAGAGAGAGAGAGAGAGAGAGAGAGAGAGAGAGAGAGAGGGAGTTGAGATCGGAGGCCAAATGAGTGTTTTGGTGAGGGAGTGGTAGGGGATTGTAAAACTACCATCGACTAAACGACACTTAATATGATATTAAGGAGTAGAAAACTCGCACAAGTATTAATTTAGTCAAGATACGTTAAACACACTGTTTGAAGGGGGACATAGTGGATGAAGCTTCTACCTTAAAAACACTGTTTGAAGGGGGGTATAAGGGATGAAGCTTCTACTCAAAATCTTACTTAGAAGGGGGACATAGTGGATAGGAGTGTTCAGTCGTTCGGACAAATCCAACCCGACCCAAATTTTTGGTTCAGACATTTTTCATATTCGAGCCAAACCCGAACCAACCCATAGTAGTACGATCCGAGCAACAGGCTTTGAAAAACAAACTCGATAACCCAAATGAAAAAAATCTATACCTCGAAAAAAATTAGCTCCTAAAAAAATCTATGCTAGCTCTGCCACTGGTATTGTGTGTGTAGTATATATGTGGTTTTTGATTGGTTTAGATGCGCTTTTGTTATACCTCTAGATCTCTTCACCTCCTCCTATTTCTTGGATTCGAAGGGCACTTGCGATGTAGAAATTGTTTAACCTTGATCTGACACACAGTTCTTTGATTTATGTTAGATAGTCGGAGTTAGTATATTTTCTCTCAATGATACTAACTATAGGGGAAATGGTTGACCCTATTAAATCACTCTGGTTTGTAACAAAGACCAATGGTGTGTTTGGGAGTTTGGAGGGGAAGTGAGGGGAGGGATTGGGACTAATAGTGTAAATTCTTTAGTGATGTGGAGAAATTTATATATATATATATATATATATATATATATATATATATATATATATATATATATATATATATATATATATTTACACTCTCTTTCATCCTTTTCACTTTTCTTTTACACTCACTTTCTTCCTTTTTTCTTTTTACTTTACTTTTACTTTTCCTATAAACAATTCTTCTATTTCTCTTATCAGTTCACTTTAGTTTTTTTTAACTAAATTTCTAAATTTATACAAACACTACTCTATTAAAATTACCTATAAACATGTAAATGCGTCACACTAAAAAACAAAAAAAAACTATCACATTTTTGAAAATGTTATCTAATATCTATCTAATATCTATTTATCTATTTATACAAACAAACATCTTATAAATTTACCAATTTGAATCTCTTATTAATAAGACACATATCTAGATTAAGGGTAAAAATGTCATCTATTTATACAAACAAACCTCTTATGAAATTACCAATTTTGATATCTTATTAATAAGACACATATCTAATTTAAGGGTAAAAATGTAATTACCCTTTCTTTTTTTCTTTTTCATCTTACACTCTCTTTCTTCCTTTTTCTCTCTTTCTTCGTACACTCTCGATCTTTCCTCTTTTTCACTTTTCTCTTACACCCTCTTTCTTCCTTTTTTATTTTTACTTTACTTTTACTTTTCCCATAAACAATTCTTCTATTTCTCTTATCACTTCACTTTAGTTTTTTAAACTAAATTTCTAAATTTATACAAACACTATTCTACTAAAATTACTTATAAAAATGTAAAAGAGTCACACTAAAATACAAAAAAAAAAACTATCCCCTTTTTGAAAATGTTATCTAATATCTATATAATCTTTTTTATAAGCAATGTTAGTGGGGGTTGGAGAATGTTAGTTTCTGTGGTTTGAACCCGGGACATCATTCTTGCACTCTTTTGATATCCCTTAGCTCGCCAATTGAGCTACCTACTTGAAATTAATATCTATCTAATCTAATATCTATTTATACAAACAAACTTCTTATGAAATTACCAATTTGGATCTCTTATTAATAAGATAATATCTAATTTAAGAGTAAAAATGTCATTACCCTCTCATTCTTTCTTTTTCTTCTTACACTCTCTTTCTTACTTTCTTACACTTTCTTTTTACTTCACTTTTACTTTTCCCATAAACAATTCTTCTATTTCTCTTATCACTTCACTTTAGTTTTTTTAACTAAATTTCTAAATTTATACAAATACTACTCTACTAAAATTACCTATAATCTACTAATCAACTAAAATAATCAACTGAAACTACGTAATAACTGTACTGATATATAAAAAAACACGAGATAACTGCAGTGATATATAAAAAAACACGGGATTAATATTTGCTATTGATAATTATAATTTTTGAAGACCACTATAAACCTACTGTCTAAAAAAACAGGAAGGCTTAATAACTATTTAAACTAGTTAATATTTAAAACACACGTGATAAATTTTTGTCACTAAAACCTAAAAAGGACAAATAATTGTCACTGATATATAAAAAAACACGAGATAAATATTTCTTATTGATAATCTACTATCTATCTTTTACTATCTACTATAATCTACTAATCAATCTATTTATACAAACAAACCTCTTATGAAATTACCAATTTGGATATCTTATTAATAAGACACATATCTAATTTAAGGGTAAAAATGTCATTACCCTTTCTTTTTTTCTTTTTCATCTTACACTCTCTTTCTTCCTTTTTTCTCTCTTTCTTCGTACACTCTCGATCTTTCCTCTTTTTCACTTTTCTCTTACACCCTCTTTCTTCCTTTTTTATTTTTACTTTACTTTTACTTTTCCCATAAACAATTCTTCTATTTCTCTTATCACTTCACTTTAGTTTTTTAAACTAAATTTCTAAATTTATACAAACACTATTCTACTAAAACTACTTATAAAAATGTAAAAGAGTCACACTAAAAAACAAAAAAAAAACTATCCCCTTTTTGAAAATGTTATCTAATATCTATATAATCTTTTTTATAAGCAATGTTAGTGGGGGTTGGAGAATGTTAGTTTCTGTGGTTTGAACCCGGGACATCATTCTTGCACTCTTTTGGTGCACTCCTTTGATATCCCTTAGCTTGCCAATTGAGCTACCTACTTGGAATTAATATCTATCTAATCTAATATCTATTTATACAAACAAACTTCTTATGAAATTACCAATTTGGATCTCTTATTAATAAGATAATATCTAATTTAAGAGTAAAAATGTCATTACCCTCTCATTCTTTCTTTTTCTTCTTACACTCTCTTTCTTACTTTCTTACACTTTCTTTTTACTTTACTTTTACTTTTCCCATAAACAATTCTTCTATTTCTCTTATCACTTCACTTTAGTTTTTTTAACTAAATTTCTAAATTTATACAAATACTACTCTACTAAAATTACCTATAATCTACTAATCAACTAAAATAATCAACTGAAACTACGTAATAACTGTACTGATATATAAAAAAACACGAGATAACTGCAGTGATATATAAAAAAACACGGGATTAATATTTGCTATTGATAATTATAATTTTTGAAGACCACTATAAACCTACTGTCTAAAAAAACACGAAGGCTTAATAACTATTTAAACTAGTTAATATTTAAAACACACGTGATAAATTTTTGTCACTAAAACCTAAAAAGGACAAATAATTGTCACTGATATATAAAAAAACACGAGATAAATATTTCTTATTGATAATCTACTATCTATCTTTTACTATCTACTATAATCTACTAATCAATCTATTTATACAAACAAACCTCTTATGAAATTACCAATTTGGATATCTTATTAATAAGACACATATCTAATTTAAGGGTAAAAATGTCATTACCCTTTCTTTTTTTCTTTTTCATCTTACACTCTCTTTCTTCCTTTTTTCTCTCTTTCTTCGTACACTCTCGATCTTTCCTCTTTTTCACTTTTCTCTTACACCCTCTTTCTTCCTTTTTTATTTTTACTTTACTTTTACTTTTCCCATAAACAATTCTTCTATTTCTCTTATCACTTCACTTTAGTTTTTTAAACTAAATTTCTAAATTTATACAAACACTATTCTACTAAAACTACTTATAAAAATGTAAAAGAGTCACACTAAAAAACAAAAAAAAAACTATCCCCTTTTTGAAAATGTTATCTAATATCTATATAATCTTTTTTATAAGCAATGTTAGTGGGGGTTGGAGAATGTTAGTTTCTGTGGTTTGAACCCGGGACATCATTCTTGCACTCTTTTGGTGCACTCCTTTGATATCCCTTAGCTTGCCAATTGAGCTACCTACTTGGAATTAATATCTATCTAATCTAATATCTATTTATACAAACAAACTTCTTATGAAATTACCAATTTGGATCTCTTATTAATAAGATAATATCTAATTTAAGAGTAAAAATGTCATTACCCTCTCATTCTTTCTTTTTCTTCTTACACTCTCTTTCTTACTTTCTTACACTTTCTTTTTACTTTACTTTTACTTTTCCCATAAACAATTCTTCTATTTCTCTTATCACTTCACTTTAGTTTCTTTAACTAAATTTCTAAATTTATACAAATACTACTCTACTAAAATTACCTATAATCTACTAATCAACTAAAATAATCAACTGAAACTACGTAATAACTGTACTGATATATAAAAAAACACGAGATAACTGCAGTGATATATAAAAAAACACGGGATTAATATTTGTTATTGATAATTATAATTTTTGAGGACCACTATAAACCTACTGTCTAAAAAAACAAGAAGGCTTAATAACTATTTAAACTAGTTAATATTTAAAACACACGTGATAAATTTTTGACTAAAACCTAAAAAGGACAAATAATTGTCACTGATATATAAAAAAACACGAGATAAATATTTCTTATTGATAATCTACTATCTATCTTTTACTATCTACTATAATCTACTAATCAACTCAAATAATCAATTGAAACTATGAGATAACTGCACTGATACATAAAAAATACGGGATAACTGCACTGATATATAAAAAAATACGGGGATAACTGCAATGATATATATATAAAACACGGGATAAATGCACAGATTGTTTTTAAATGATACTTTTATATTTTTAGATTTTAATATTTATCTATTTTTTAGTTGAAACTTCTTTTTTATCTACTATAAAATTGTCTTTATTTTCACGGGGTAATGTTCAGACTATTTAAATACTGTCTAAGTTCATTCATAAAAGAACACGACAGATAACTGCACTGATATATAAAAAAACACTATATAACTGTAATACCCCAGTATTTCTAACTTGTAGAAATACCAAAATGCACAGCATGGCATGCATCAGAGTTGACTTGTATGCCTGGAATATTGAACAAAACTAAAAACTTCGATAAATAATTATCAAACGGTTCCATGAACCTCATTAAACTTAACATAAAGTACTTAAGTCTCGTGACTTAAAACTTATACAACCTGGTGTTCAATATCCAAAATATAAGTAGCGGAAACGATTTACAACTGTTAGCAAATAATAGTTATACAATCGGAACTACAAAGACAACAAAGGGAAAATGGCATGGTCATAAAACTAATTCTTCAATAACAGCTCCATAAAGCACACCGTCTAGCCGTGCTTCTTCGCCCTTGCCTTTCCCTGTTTCTCTGTAAAAACCACAAATATGAAGGGTGAGATAAACATTATCTCAGTGAGTCCTATCGAGACCCCTTACTAACACTAAAGGTTCATTATACTTGACTTTTGAACTCGTAGCCCTACTAAGCGACTACGTGAAAATCATATTCTTTCGTAGCCCGATTCTGGATAGCTACGTGTTTTATCTTTTACTTAGCATAAAATTATGCTCTATTGTCCGTAGCCCAATTCTGGATGACTATGTACAATCTTTTTCTTTAACTTAGCACAACACCTCAAGCCACTTTCTTTATTTTTCTATGGCCTTTGGTGAACCCAATCCACTAACCACTAATTAGCGGGCAAACCTCATGGGGCCTAGGTTTTGGGGCTCATGACTTCCCCTCCCCTAGTATGCTATTCCTTGGGGTCGTCACCCTTGATATACATATATAATTATATGTATGCCATCTTTCTTTTCTTTAAGGAATTAACTTGACTTGTGTGAATATGATGTTCCATTAACAAAACCTTAAACTTAGCTTTGATGAACTTATAGTCCATCTCATTATCGTGAAATAAGATGGATGAGGCTCTACAATGGTGAAATAAGATGGATGAGGGTGCAGAGGATGATGTTGGTATCAATGTGTAGAGGGGACCAAATGGAGAAGAATGGTGTAAAAATGTGGGACATGCACTGAGGTTCAGTTCCTCTCCCTCTCGTCTCCTCTCTCGCGAACTCCCTCTCTTTCTCAAGCTCCTCTTCTCTTTTTTCTTTTTTGAAATTTTCTGTTTTCAGCAACTAGAGGTGTGTGTGTGTTGGTCATGAGAGTGGAGTGTCTTAAGTGAGTCAGCTGAGGGTCATGTGAGATTGTGGGAAAAGTCCATTATACCCTCATGATAACTCTAGTTTATATATAGTTATTTATACTCCTAAACGCAACAAATTGCTTTAAACTCAAGTACAAAGTGTGTTAAATATAGTAATATTAGTAAAATAACAACATTCTAGGAATTATGTGATGAATAAAGCATTTTGTATATATATTGGTATGTTTGATGTGTTTGTTCAGTTTGTCTACAGATGATGCTTCTGCACCACAGATGCTTCTGCACCACAAATGCTTCTGCATCAGAAATGCTCCAGCACCATCCTGCGCTGAAGATTTATAAACCCACAATTGAAGCACCTCAATTCATACCTCTACTCCAGAACTCCTATGACATCATGCTTTGTCACAATTCACATGGAGCACATGGCCACATGCATAAGGAGGCGCCCACCATAAACATCATCATGAAAGGCTATTCACCTAAAGACATATGGCCTTACATAATTGGACCTCTTCTTATGGAAATGTGCTGAACTTAATCTCCTTGTCTAAAGATCAGAAAAGAAACCATGGTTAAGCCTCCTTAGGTTAACTTGGTTTTCAAGCAAACCCTCAAGCAAAGGAAATCTCCAAGGCTATAAAAAGGGCTCCCACTTCTCACTTGAAGAGCATCGCATATCTCACTTGATTATATGTAGATCAAACACCTTACTTATATTTTAGTAGTTTCAATTCTTGCATTTTATTTACTAGTTAGTTGTAAGAAGGTGGGGAAGGAATTGACACCCTCTTCCTCCACTTCTTCATAGATAGACGAAGGAATCAGTGCTTCTGCACTTGATGCTTCTGCACCTGTCAGAATTCATGCAAAGGAACATCAATTTGTGTAACTTCTACCCTATTGATATCTTTTATATGATTCATGTTATCATGTTCCTTACAGATTCTCTCTATTATATAATGAGTAACATGAGCTAAATTCCTTTAGTTGAGATGTTCTAAACTTATAATGTTCTTTTGAGTAAGTTAATATGTTTTTAAGTGTTATAGCATTTTGGGTCTTGTGTTATACTACATCCATCTTATTTTAAGGTTGATCTCTTACAATAAGTAGAGTTATATTCACAGACATGGTTTATAATTAGAAATCAAGACTAATAAGGGTGAGTGTTTTAATAAAGGCTTTGTTAAACTTGTTTTAATAAAGAAACTGTGTTAAAACCATGTTAAGTCCTAGACATAGGATAACATAGTCCTTAGGGTGAAACAGTGGGTACTTCAAAGGTAGGAGTGAACTTATTTAGCAAGCCCAAACATGGGAAGCTTGTAATGAAACTCTGAAGAAAGTAGCTGAAAAGCACACACTTATGCTACTGCACTCAATTCTACTGCACTTGATGCTTCTGCACTTGATGCTTCTGCATCATAGTGCTTATGCATCTCTAAAAACATAGAAACTCTCAAAAGAAGCATTATATAGTAAAGACATCTCAACTATCTTTCTCAACTGATTTCCTTCATCTTATTTTACATACTTGCATTCTGTTTTTACTTAAACTAAAAACCCCAAAATTTGTGAGTAGAATAATAGTACTAATTTATATGCTTTCTAAACATACATAAAATTAATCCAATCCCTGTGGGTTCGACCTTTCTTATCATTATATTACTTGTTTGTGACTGTGTATACTTGCACATCTTTTCACACACCAAGTTTTTGGCGCCGTTGCCGGGGATTGCCATTAATTTTTGTTGTTTAGACTTATAAGTTAGTATTTTATTACTCTGGTAGTTATTTTCTGTACAGAAACAGGTGCAGATGCACTAGCATATGCCCAGAGATAAGCCACCAGAATTTGAATTTGATCTAGAGATTGAAAGAAGGTTCAGGAGTTTGCTAAGACTTCAAAAACAAAGGAATCAAGACTGCAGAAACATGTCTCATCACAGTGAGGGACACAGCTCAAGATCAGCCTCAGTTGAAGGAGGACCTGGTTCACAACATGATACTGAAGAAGGCCACCGAAATCAATTCATCCACATGGGCCCAATAGGTATGATTAATGATAGAAATAGACCCATGAGGGATTATGCTATGTTTGATCATCAAAATATGCAAACAAGTATAGCAAGACCTCATATAGATGCTGTGCATTTTGAATTTAAACCCATGATGTTCCAAATGTTACAAACAATTGGTCAATTTGGTGGATCTCCCCATGAGGATCCCCATGAGCATTTAAAACAAATTTTAGAAGTATGTAGTAACTTTATCATTCCTGGTGTTAGTGAAGATGCTTTTAGACTTAAGCTATTTCCATACTCTTTAAAAGATAAGGCTAAATCATGGTTAAATTCAATGGAGCCTAATTCTATCCATTTATGGAATGAAATAGCTGAAAAGTTCTTGGCAAAATATTTTCCACCCATTAAAAATGGAAAGAACTTTTAAGAAAATGTCCACATCATGGTCTACCTATCATTATTCAAATGGAAACTTTTTACAATGGTTTAGAACCCCAAAACAGAATAATGCTTGATGCATCATCTGGGGTGTGTTATTAAACTTATCTTATAATGAAGCATGTGAATTAATTGATAGAATTGCAACCAATAGTTCTAGCTGGCCTACTGAGAGGGTAAGTGCCCAAAAGAAACCAGCAGGGGTACATGAAATCAGTGATATATCAGCCCTATCTGCTCAGTTAGCTTCTCTGACAAACTTGTTTAAAAACTTCACTTCAACCAGTGCATCTGCACCTAGTGCAGCTGCACCAACTGAAAACACTGCAGCAGCCATAGAACAAACCTCCCTAGGAGACACAAGTTGTGTGTATTGTGGAGGAGGCCATTTGTATGAAGAATGTCCCAGCAACCCTGTCTCTGTCAATTTTGTAGGATATAACAGGAATAACAACCCTTACTCTAACACCTATAACCCTGGCTGGAAGAACCACCCAAATTTCAGATGGAACAATACTGGTGCATCTGCACCTGGTGCATCTGCATCTGGTGCATCTGCACCTAGTACTTCTGCACCAGCCACACCATCAGAATTTAATTCACAAAACAACCAAAGACAACAACCACCTACCACTGATAACTCTTTAACAGCCTTGCTCAAGTCTTTCATTAGTGAAACCAGAACAGCTAGGCAAGCACAAGATGCTTCTATAAAAAATTTAGAAAATCAGGTGGGACGGTTAGCAACAGCTCTGTATCAAAGATCAACAGGTACACTGCCATCAAATACAGAAGCTACCACAGCCTAAAGACCAGGAAAGGAGCAGGTAAAAGCCATTGCTCTAAGAAGTGGAAAAGATCTTGCAGATCCAGGTGAAGATCAAGGTGAAGGTAAGGGAGAAAAAAATAAAAATAAAAAAAATACTCATGATGCAGAAGCACCAGATGCATCTGCATCTCCTGAAGTTCCAACTCCAAAGTTAGTTTCTGAATACCCTCCTCCTCCTTATCCTCAGAGGTTAAAAAAGGCACATGAGGAGAAGCAATTCAGTAAGTTTCTTGAGATTTTAAAACAAATACACATCAATGTTCCCTTAGTTGAAGCACTTCATCAAATGCCTAACTATGCTAAATTTATGAAAGATGTGCTTTCAAAAAGAAGAAGATTAGGGGATTTTGAAACAGTTGCTATGTCTAAAGAATGCAGTCTAATTCTACAAAGCAAAATTCCAAGAAAACTAAAGGACCCTGGTAGCTTTACAGTCCCATTCTCAATAGGAAAATCTTATACAGGTCGTGCATTGTGTGATTTAGGTGCAAGTATCAACTTAATGCCTAAATCCATATTTACACAACTGGGGATTGGAAATGCTAGGCCCACAACAGTAACACTTCAACTAGCTGATAGATCAATAGCTTATCCAGAAGGAATCATTGAAGATATTTTGGTTAAGGTTGACAAATTTGTGTTCCCTGCAGATTTTGTTATTCTTGATTTTGATGCAGATAAAGAAGTACCAGTCATTCTTGGGAGACCATTCTTAGCAACTGGAAAAGCACTAATTGATGTGCAAAAGAGAGAACTGACCATGAGGGTAAATGATCAAGAAGTGAAATTCAATGTGATGAGTGATCTGAAGTATCCTGCTGAGGAAAATGAAGAGTGCTCAGCAATCACCAATCTTGACCATTTGGTGCAGAAGCAATTCCAGAAACAGTATGATTATCTCACCAGTGCACTAGCACCAGATGCTTCTGCACCTCCTGAAGAAGAAATCTTGGAAAAAGACATTTTTTCAAGAGAAGCACCAGCACAAAAGGTATGGTCTAAAACTTTTGAATCTCTTAATTTAGAAGACCCTAACCTTAAAAAGAATTTACCCTCAATTGAACAACCTCCTAAGCTAGAATTGAAAGAATTGCCCAAACATTTGAAGTATGCTTTCTTAGGGGAAGATGATGCACTTCCAGTGATCATTGCCTCTGACTTAACAATAGAGCAGGAGCATGATCTCATTTGTACCTTAAGAAAGCATACAAAAGCTATAGGCTGGCAAATGGCAGACATAAAAGGAATTAGCCCTTCTATATGCATGCATAGAATAAATTTAGAAGATAACTCTAAAAATTATATAGAAGGACAAAGAAGGCTAAATCCTATAATGAAAGAGATTGTAAAGAAAGAAATCATCAAGTGGCTAGATGCTGGAATCATATACCACATATCTGATAGTGCATGGATAAGCCCGATTCAGTGTGTTCCAAAGAAAGGAGGTATGACAGTAATAGCCAATGAAAAAAATGAATTGATACCAACAAGAACTGTTACAGGTTGGAGGATCTGTATGGATTATAGAAAACTCAATAAGGCCACAAAGAAAGATCACTTCCCTTTACCCTTCATTGACCAAATGTTAGATAGGTTGGCAGGTAAGGAGTTTTATTGTTTCTTAGATGGTTATTCAGGGTACAATCAAATTGCAATAGAACCTGAAGACCAACAAAAAACCACCTTTACATGCCCCTATGGAACATTTGCATTTAGAAGAATGCCTTTTGGACTCTGTAATGCACCTGCAACATTCCAAAGGTGCATGATGTCCATCTTTTCTGACTTCATTGAGCAATCAATGGAAGTATTCATGGATGATTTCTCAGTCTTTGGAAACACTTTTCAAACATGTTTATCAAATTTAGAGAAAATTCTCCAAAGATGTGAGGAAACAAACTTGGTACTTAATTGGGAGAAATGCCATTTCATGGTACAAGAAGGCATTGTATTAGGTCACAAAGTATCAAAGAAAGGCTTAGAAGTAGATCAAGCAAAGATTGAGGTCATTGAAAAACTGCCACCTCCAACAACTGTCAAGGGAATTAGAAGCTTCTTAGGCCATGCAGGCTTCTACAGAAGATTCATCAAGGATTTTTCAAGGACATCCAAGCCATTATGTACACTCTTACAAATTGATGCACCTTTTAACTTTGATGAGCCTTGTATGGAAGCATTCCAAAAACTCAAAAAAGCATTGGTAACTGCACCAGTGATTGTTACACCAGATTGGAGCAGGCCATTTGAATTAATGTGTGATGCTAGTTGTAACACCCCGTTAATTTCTAACTTGTAGAAACTACCGAAGCGCACTACTGGCATACATCAGAGTGACTTTCCTTTTAACATATTGAACACATACTAAACTTCGATGAATCACTCATCAAACGTGCTTAAAATAACTGAACTGAATATAATGAAGTCGGTCCTTACACCCTCAACTAGTGTTCAATACTCAAAATCGAAAGTCTGCGGAAGCGATTCACAACTTGAAATACATAAGTCGTACAATCGAGTAGTCTTAAGGTACTGAATACAAAATACAGAAATACAAAGGAAACTGAAATACAAGACATAAAGGGATAAAGATCGCGGCTGCTCCTCAAGCATCTTCATAGCCGTGCCTCACGGTCTTCAACTTTCCCTGCTTAACTGAAAAACAACAACAATGGATTGGGTGAGACAACATGTCTCAGTGAGTTCTATCGCGACCCCTTACTAATTCTCTCGGTTCAATTATGCTTGATTCATTATCTAAAACTCATAGTCCTCAAAGTTGACTATGTGGCTGAACTATGCTCAATCACTGAGCCTAACAATGAACTATGCTCAATCACTGAGCCTAACAATGAACTATGCTCAATCACTGAGCCTAACAATGATTCTTAGCGTGTCACCGGTCACTTGGCATAATAAGCTTCCGGTGAACCCGTCCCCACTAAACACTAGTGGGTCCCTAATGGAGCCTAGGTTCATAAGGATCATGACTTCCTCTCCCCCAGCACACTAATCTGAAATAGGGTCGTCACACTAACAATGAACTGTGCTCAATCACTGAGCCTAAACAATGATGCATATACAATATACAATAACAATGAACAATGAAGACTGCTCAATCACTGAGCCTAACCTGAAAACATACTCATTCACTGAGCTTCATCATGACCTAATCTTATTCTTAACATTAGGTGATCTAGTTATTAACTTAACCTTATAATTTAGTGATCTCACAGGGATTACTAATGTTTGCTAACTTAACTTAATAACCTTACTCAATGAGTCAGTCTAACACATATATCAATCACACAGTCATAACATGAAGCCAATGGTCAATCACATGAGCATTCACTACACCTGAACATAATCCAAACATAACCAATCACATGACACTAATATAACCTGGATCCAATCACAGTCAATTACCACTCAGTTCAGGGCAATTCAATTATAGAACATTGGGGAAGGTGGAAGGAGGGATTAGAAAGCAATTGGAATCGTTCGGAATGATTTAAAACACTTTTTAAAATAGGCAACCCGAAGACCACGCACGACTCGTGCGCCCATACACACGATCCGTGCGTGACTATCATTTATCGTATCATTCCGTTCCGATCCCTAATTACTTCCCGATCGACACTACCACTTCAGTCATAGCCACAACAAGATAATAGCACTACTTTTATTACACATTCAGTTAGGCCTTTTTATTATCTTTCCAACGCATCTGAGAACACTGAAATCGGACCACCGGGTCAAAAGTTATCGCGAAACGAAAAACAGTGTTTGGTTGCTGAAAATCTGCAAAGTGGCGCGCGAGTGGCGCGTGGCGCACAAGTGGCGCGTGAGCTGACAGTAGGATCTGTCAAGTGGCGCGCGAGTGGCGCGCGGCGCGCAAGTGGCGCGTGGAATGACAGTAAGCAGAATTTGGCGGTTTCGTGCGAAAACCGCGATTCCGCTTAATTCCGATTCTCGTTCCGATTGAAACTTCCACTTTACCAGCCCATAAAACACAGTCAAACAAGTCAACAATCAACACACATCAATCAATAATCATGATATGCCAATTCATAAGTTTCAGTCCAACAATTCATCAACCTTATGATTCAAACGATATTTTCGCAAAACGGTTTCGCACCGGATTTTTATAAACGCGAGACTCGATCCAGAATTCACAACACACACAATTTTAATCCTAGTGAGTATAGAACTCACCTTTTCGTGACGACGGTACGCCCGACACCGAAACTTCGCGAATACGGACGAACGGAGAATCACGAATCCGCTCCAGCTACTTCCAGCAACGAACCACCAATTTGCAACGAGCGTAACTCACTCAAATCTCAACCAAACTTAGCAAAACGAGAGCCTATGGTGAAGGGATTTTTCTCTACTCTCTGATGGAGAAAGATTCACTTGCATGCAACCAGTAGATTTGGAGATATCAACAAAACAAGAGGACTGCTTCGGAACAGTGGCTGATTCTTAATCCGAAAGTTGTGAGCATGATATCTCTCTCATTTCTCAATGAAATCATGCGGTTCTTGTGCCCAAAATGAATATCTTTGTGTCTAGTTTCCAGAGGGACAAGAATCATGATCATCGGAATCGTGCACAGGGAGATACGACGTAATTACCGAAGGTAGGTAAAACGGGTTTTACCCAGAATTTTCTGTGACTTGAAGAAACTGATTTCCAAGGCTTTGGACCTCCATCAACTCGACTTCTCCAGCTTCTAAACTCCACCCAAAGGCTTACCAATGACAATGTAGTGATTGAAACCCTCTAATCTTGCTCTAATGATTCGAAATGTGGCTTGTTGATGACTTTAAAACCCTTCTCCAAGGCCAAGATGAACATAACTCAAATTCTCCTCAAATGGAGCTTGGGTGTGAAAATGGTGGAAAGAGGATGAGGAGTTCTTTGGTGGTGATATTGGCATCAAAAGTTAGAGGAGAAGACAAGGATTGTAATGGTGAAGAGAGATTAAACATGCATCAAAGGATGTGACCTCCCTCTCCTCTCTTCTCTCACGTTTCCCTCCCTCTCCCTAAGCTCTCTCTCAATTTCTTTCTTTCTCAATTCTGGAAGTGGAATGAAGTGAAGTGGGTTCTGAAGTGTATTGGGTTCAGCTGGCCACTAAAAGGTGGAGAAATTACTATCCTACCCTTCAGTCACACACTTGCCTAATCCCCACAATCACTTGACTTAAAATAATAATTCCAACTTAGCAAATAAGCACATATGCATGACAAGTAATTAGATCATTATTTCATTTCCTATCATAGTAAATCAATTAATCACAAGCAATGACAATTCACTTAGCTCCATCACCTCATAAAATCAAAGATTCACAATAATAATTATTTATGATACCGAGCCATTCGATTAGTTAATTTTCTTAAATCGCGACCGTTATTCGAATACCGACCGACGAAACTTCTAAAAATTTAGGGGATGTTACACTAGTGATTTTGCTGTAGGAGCTGTCTTAGGGCAAAGGTATGACAAAATCTTCCATTCTATTTATTATGCTAGCAAGACATTAATTGAAGCTCAAATGAATTATACTGTAACAGAAAAAGAATTGTTAGTAGTGGTTTTTGCATTTGATAAATTTAGATCCTACTTGGTTGGCACCAAAATTATTGTCTATACTGATCATGCTGCCATCAAGTACTTGATCTCCAAGAAAGATGCAAAACCAAGGTTAATAAGATGGATTCTCCTCATTCAAGAATTTGATCTTGAAATTAGAGACAAAAAAGGGGTGGAGAATCAGGTTGCTGACCATTTATCTAGACTTGAAGGTGAAAAAACAGGTACACAAAAGGGAGAGATCAAGGAAAGCTTTCCTGATGAAAAACTGTTAGCCATAACTCTAACAGCATCCACTGCTTCTGCACCTAGTGCTTTTGCACCTTGGTTTGCTGACATTGTTAACTTTCTTGTAAGCAAGGTGGTACCAGTGGACATGACTTACCAACAAAGAAGGAGATTTTTTCACATAATCAAAGAATATCACTGGGATGACCCATTTCTCTACAAAATGTGTCCAGACCAATTAATGAGGAAATGCATCCCCCAAGAAGAACAGCAAGCAGTGTTTCTGCACTGCCATGCTGCACCATATGGAGGACACTTTGGATGCAACAGAACAACAGCTAAGGTACTACAGTCTGGTTATTATTGGCCAACTTTATTTAAAGATGCATATTCAATGGTCAAAACTTGTGACAAATGTCAAAGAGGAGGTAATATTTCTGAAAAACATGAAATGCCTAGAACTAATATATTAAAAATAGAACTTTTTGATGTATGGGGCATGGATTTCATGGGACCATTTCCACCTTCTTTTGGCAAACAATATATCTTAGTAGCTGTAGATTATGTGTCTAAATGGGTAGAGGCAGTAGCATTGCCTAATAATGATGCCATATCTGTTAGCAAATTCCTTTTGAAAAACATTTTTACAAGGTTTGGCACCCCAAGGGCAATTATCAATGATGAAGGATCACATTTTTGCAACAAACTTATTGAAAATGTTCTTGCAAAATATGGGATCAAGCATAAAATTGCTACAGCCTACTACCCACAAACAACTGGGCAAGCTGAGCTATCAAACAGGGAAATTAAAAGAATGCTTGAAAAAATGGTTGGACCATCTAGAAAAGATTGGTCCTTACATTTAGATGAAGCATTATGGGCATACAGAACTGCTTTTAAAACACCATTAGGTATGTCCCCCTATAGATTAGTCTATGGCAAGGCATGCCATCTGCCAGTTGAGTTGGAAAACAAATCTTATTGGGCTATGAAAAAGCTAAATTATGATCTCAACAAAGCAGGAGCACAAAGGTTTTTAGAGTTAAATGAATTAGATGAATTTAGGCAATTCTCATATGAGAATGCAGAAATTTACAAAACAAAAACCAAAGCTTGGCATGACAAGAAAATCCAAAGAAGAGAGCTTAGAGAAGGAGGAATGGTCTTGCTATATAATTCCAGGTTGAAATTATTTCCTGGAAAACTGAGATCAAGATGGTCAGGGCCATTCAAGCTCATCAAAATTTACCCCCATGGTGCAGTTAATTTATATGATGCAACCACAAACACCACTTTCAAGGTAAATGGCCAGAGAGTCAAAATGTACTATGGTGAACATGTGGTGAGGGATAAACTCACCACCCATTTTCAAAATCTCTAAGAAAAGGAGATAGTCAGGCTGAAAGACTCTTAAAACAAGCGCTTATGGGAGGCAACCCCCATGTTATTAAATATTTAGCTATGCAATTTTTGTTCAATTTAATGTTTTTCAAGTGTTTTGTAGGAATACAGGTTTTTAGTGCTTCTGCACTTAGGTGCATCTGCACCTAACAGCTCTTCAGTGCAACTGCACCAGACTTTCAAAAGTTCAAAAATACACTTGGGTGAAAAAAAAACTTTTCAAAAACTGCCAGCACAACAAGAATAACAGTTGTGATCTATGACATAGACTTTGTGTGGTGTCACCTAGCTCCCTACGTGTCTTCACGCATGCAAGTTACACTCACACACCCCAACGGCTACTACCAAGCATTAATCACACTCAAACTTCCCCAAAGTGACCGTTTCCCCTCCACCACTAATCACTCTATCATTCACAGAAACCGCAATTCACGAAACCCCTTTTCTCTATCAAGAAAATCCCCAAATTCTAAGAATACGAAGTACCATCTTCTTGCCAAATTCAAAATTCCTTGCCAACAATCAACAATGGTTCGCAAACAAAGCGCAAACAAGACCTCAGGCAAGAGCAAAGCCAGCACAGTAACCTCATCACCACAAAATCCAAAGAAGCAATCCAGTGCTACTGCACCTGCTCCAAGTACTGTGGACCCTAAAATTGCACATTTCTGGGAAAGGAAATTTCTCCCTGAGCGAGGCTACAGTCTAATGAAGGCTCACCCAAATTTCATGGCAACAGTCTCAAGTCTCAACTGGGATTTGTTTGTACAACACAGAGCCTTCTACCTGGAACAAGTGGTCAGGGAATTCTACTCTGGAATTCAAGGCAATAAACAAGGTAACATGCATGATCATTCTGTGATAAGAGGTAGAAAAGTTTATTTTAGTGCTGATAGAATCAATACTCATTATAATCTAGTCTCTTCTGGGACTGATTTCAAAGAAAAAGTAGAGAACTATGGTAAGAAGGAGATGGAAAGGGTCAAATCTAGGATTGCTGTAACAAACTCCAAATGGGATATGATAGCCTCGCAAGTGCACGAGTCGTATCGCGTAATAAAAGAGTTATCGATCCACAGGGAGAGCCTAGGTGAATACCAATTTAATTTTTCAAAGTTGATTAACTGAAAAGAAAGTGTTTTTAGAAAGAAGGAATGTTTTAGTAAAGTCTACTCACTCATGATCATTGTAGACAAAAGAGGAGAAAAGAAAATAAGAGAAGAAAACATAAAGCTAAATAGCGAGAAATAAAAGAAAGCGGTAAATTGCAAAATCATAAATAGCGGAATTGTAAATGACAAGAAAATAAAAGTGCAAGAAAATAAATAGCATGGAAAGTAAATGACTTGGAAAATAAATGGGCAAGAAAATAAATAGCAAGGAAAGTAAATGACTTGGAAGATAAATGGGCAAGAAAGTAAATAGTAAGGAAAATAAAAGAGCGAGAAAGTAAAAAGCGAGAAAGTAAATAGCAAGAAAAATAAATGACTTGGAAAATAAAAGTGAAAGAAAATAAATAGCAAGGAAAGTAAATGACTTGGAAAATAAATGGGCAAGAAAGTAAATAGCAAGGAAAATAAAAGAGCGAGAAAGTAAAAAGCGAGAAAGTAAATAGCAAGGAAAATAAATGACTTGGAAAATAAATGGGCAAGAAAATAAATAGCAAGGAAAGTAAATGACTTGGAAAATAAATGGGCAAGAAAGTAAATAGCAAGGAAAATAAAAGAGCGAGAAAGTAAAGAGCGAAAAGTAAAGAGCGAGAAATTAAAGGGGCAATAAAGTAAATGAGCAAGAATTAAAAGGGCAAGAAAGTAAATAAACAAGAATCATAAAAACATGAAGAGTAAATTGAAGTCATGAATCTTTAGAGAGCCTTTGTCATTGATTTTCTAACAAAATTCAAGCTTTTTTACAAGTGAGGATCAAGCCTCTATTTATAGGAAAATATGAGGGGCAAAATGGTCCAAAAGAGGAAAAAGTGGCAAATCAAGTTGCAAGGGAAAGCCATCAGCAAGTGGGCAAAATATCTATCAACAAGTGGGCAAAAATATCAATCAACAAGTGGGCATAGCCAATTTTGACTGCATTGTCGAATCTGGGAGACAGATGTTTGTCGAATTCTGGGAGACAGATGCTGTCGAATTCTGACTTGCTGAGACAGAAGCAGTCGAAATCTGGAAGACAGATGCAGTCGAATTCTGACCTGCTGAGACAGAAGCAGTCGAAATCTGGAAGACAGATGCAGTCGAATTCTGACAGATGCAGTCGAAATCTGGAAGACAGATGCAGTCGAATTCTGACAGATGCAGTCGAATTCTGACTTGCTGAGACAGAAGCAGTCGAAATCTGAAAGACAGATGCAGTCGAATTCTGACAGATGCAGTCGAATTCTGGGAGACAGATGTTGTCGAATTCTAACAGATGCAGTCGAATTCTAACCTGCTGAGGCATAAGCAGTCGAAATTGCTTCAAAATAAAACCTGAAGATAAAAAGTAAACATTTGCAGTAAAATAGATCAAAAATATAATTAAAATACTAAAAAGACTTAATAAAATAACTATTAAAAAGACTCTAAAAATAGACTTATCAAACTCCCCTATGCTTGAACCTTTGCTTGTCCTCAAGCAAAAACAGTGTAAATCTTTAGGCCAATTCTGAAGGAAAATTATTTTCATATCGAAACCTTAAGTGAACTGCGGGGAAATTCTAACACTTTGGTTTTGAGAGCTACTATTTTGGGCTTTTTGTGGAATTGAGAGACAACTTTAAAGTATCAGTACTCTAGAGAGGATATCAATGTCATCATAGAACCGGTTCCCCAACATTCTTAAGCTTGGGTCCTCCATTTACTAAGACCGGGTCTCAAAGGAGGGTCTTTATACGTTGGGTATTCAAGCATTTTTCTTTTCTTTTTGATTTTGTATGCTAACCATTTATTTTGACAAAAAATGCACTAACTTTTGCATTTTTGAATTGGTTTTGCATATATACATATAATTTTTTTTTTGATACCCCAACTCAGACGTTTTTCTCCAGTAACCGCGCATCTAGTAAATGTCACCAAGAGAACCAGGTTACTAGTTTCTTTTCAGTCCCTCTATTTGTATTAATAACTGAAAATAGTCTCAATAGTGTGTGTGTGAAAAAGCCCTAGAAGTAGAAATCGAACCATGATACAATTTTGTTGTTCCCAACCAGCCCACCTAGACGATTGCTAATGAAAAATTGAAAAATTATTTTTGTCCAGAAAAGGCTTATCTAAAACATGCTTAAGGTTCACAAAGTTTCGTGATGGAGGGAGCAGATACAACTCAAAGTACAAAAAGATAAAAACTCGGCAAAGCAATAAAGACATTCCTAATAAAAGTAATAAAATACCCCCCCATGCTTGGACTAGGCATTGTCCTGAATGATTTTTCAAATAAAACAAAAGGGGTTTAGGAGAGCTCACCTGGCTGTCTGGTTCAGGATACTCGGCCCTGGGGTATTTTATTTTTCAACAAATCGAAAAATACATTAAGCCGTGGGTTGCCTCCCACGCAGCGCTCTTTTAACGTCACTAGCTTGACGATCAAAATTTCAATTGGGATCTTGCAGAACTAAACTAGTTTCTTTCTCAATTGGGTCACCAATTAAATAATTTTTCAACCTTTGACCATTGACTTTAAACGATCCGGTTTTCTCGCTCCAGATCTCTACAGATCCGAAGGGGTAAACCTTACGGATTTCAAAAGGACCGGACCATCTTGACTTTAATTTTCCCGGAAAAATTTTTAGCCTGGAATTAAACAATAACACCAGGTCACCCTCCTTGAATTCTCTACGAATAATACGCTTATCATGCCAATTTTTTGTTCTTTCTTTGTAAAGTTTGGCATTCTCATAAGCATCCATTCGCAGTTCTTCCAATTCGTTTAGTTGGAGTTTTCTTTTTTCTCCGGCTAATTCCATGTTCAGGTTAAGGCGTTTAATTGCCCAGTAAGCTTTGTGCTCTAGTTCTACCGGAAGGTGGCAAGACTTCCCATAAATTAATTTGAAAGGAGTCATTCCTATGGGAGTCTTGTACGCAGTCCGATAAGCCCAGAGAGCATCATCGAGCTTTACCGATCAGTCCTTTCTTGAGGTCGAAACAGTTTTTTTCTAAAATACTTTTAATTTCTCTGTTCGATACCTCAACCTGACCGCTTGTTTGAGGGTGATAAGGCGTTGCAATTTTGTGCCTTACTCCAAACTTTTGTAGTAACATTTCAAAATGTTTTGAGATGAAATGGGATCCTCCGTCGCTTATGACAACACGAGGGACCCCGAATCTTGGAAAAATTATTTTTTTGAAAAGTTTTATGACTACCTTTGCATCATTTGTAGGAGAAGCAATGGCTTCGATCCATTTTGACACATAGTCAACGGCTACCAGAATATATTGGTTTCCAAAAGAAGAAGGAAACGGTCCCATGAAATCGACACCCCAGACGTCGAAAATTTCAACCTCTAAGATATTATTTAAGGGCATTTCATTTCTTTTTGAAATATTTCCGGTGCGTTGACACTGGTCGCATTTAGAAATGAATTGATGCGTGTCTTTAAAAAGGGACGGCCAATAAAAACCAGACTGTAGAATTTTCGTAGCAGTTTTTGAAGAACTGGCATGGCCGCCATAGGAAGAAGAATGACAATGGTAGAGAATGTTACTTACCTCTTCTTCCGGAATGCATCTTCTGAACACCCCATCTGCTCCCCTTTTAAAGAGCAGTGGCTCGTCCCAGTAATATTGTTTAAGATCATGGAAGAATTTCTTCTTCTGCTGATAATTTAAATCTGGGGGGAGTACTCCTGCTGCAAGGTAGTTTACAAAATCTGCATACCATGGTGCCTCAGTTTTGCCCAATGAGAAGAGTTGATCATCCAAAAATGTATCATTAAGTGGCAACTCTTCTTCTTTTGTTCCTTGTAGACGGGACAAATGATCAGCCACAACATTTTCAACGCCTTTTTATCCCTTATTTCAAGATCAAATTCTTGTAGGAGTAAAACCCATCGGATCAATCTCGGCTTGGCATCTTTTTTGTTTAACAAATATTTTATGGCCGAGTGATCAGTAAAAATGATGATTTTTGAACCTACCAAATATGATCGAAACTTATCAACGGCAAAAACTACCGCCAATAATTCTTTTTCAGTTGTGGCGTTATTCATTTGTTCCTCGTCTAAGGTCCTGCTTGCATAGTATATGGCATGCAATTTTTTCTCTTTTCTTTGTCCCAGGACTGCCCCAACTGCATAGTCGCTTGCATCGCACATTATCTCGAACGGAAGATTCCAGTCTGGTGGCTGTATGATCGGGGCAGTAACTAAAGCCTTTTTCAACCTGTTAAAAGCTTCAAGACAAAGATCGTTAAAAATAAATGCTGCATCCTTAAGGAGCAGACTTGTCATAGGTTTTGAAATTTTTGAGAAGTCTTTTATGAACCGGCGATAGAAACCCGCATGGCCTAAAAAGCTTCTCACCTCTTTTTCTGTGGTGGGAGGTAGCATTTTTTCAATCACCTCAATTTTTGCACGATCTACCTCAATACCTCTATGAGAAATTAAGTGCCCTAAGATAATTCCTTCATTAACCATGAAATGACACTTTTCCCAGTTTAGAACCAGGTTTACCTTCTCACATCTCTCTAAGACTTTTTCCAGATTGGCTAAACAGTTTTCAAAATTTGAGCCATGGACGGAAAAATCATCCATAAACACTTCCATTATGTTTTCAACAAAGTCTGAGAATATGGACATCATACACCTTTGAAAGGTAGCAGGAGCATTACATAGACCAAAGGGCATCCTTCTATAGGCATAAGTGCCAAAAGGACATGTGAAAGTTGTTTTTTCTTGGTCGCTAGGGTGGATGGGAATTTGGAAAAATCCCGAATAACCATCCAAATAGCAGAAATGTGAGTGCTGTGCTAACCTTTCTAGCATTTGATCAATGAACGGGAGAGGGAAGTGATCTTTCCGGGTAGCTTTGTTAAGCTTTCTGTAATCGATACACATTCTCCATCCCGTAATTGTCCTTGTGGAAATGCTTTCATCCTTCTCATTTTTAATAACTGTTAAGCCTCCTTTCTTAGGTACTACTTGAACAGGACTAACCCACTTACTATCGGAAATAGGATATATTATCCCAGCATCAAGGAGTTTTAAAACTTCCTTTTTAACAACCTCTTTCATGTTTGGGTTTAATCTTCTTTGATGCTCGATAGAAAGCTTATAGTCCTCTTCCAGTAGTATTCTGTGTATGCAGATTGACGGATTTATTCCTTTAATGTCCTCAATAGTATACCCTATGGCTTTGGGATACTTCTTGAGAACATTAAGCAATTTTTCAGTCTCATTTTGTTTCAAATTTGCATTTACAATTACTGGAAAAGTAGAATTAGGGCCAAGGAACTCATACCTGAGAGATGATGGTAAGGGCTTCAGTTCTACTTTTGGTGTTTCTTTTGGGAGAGGTCGAGGTGTTTCCTCACCCAAAGTTTCAGTACCCAATTCTTGTGATGGTGGATTTTCATCCAAAAGTTTTATGTAGAATTGGGTTTCCCCTGCCGCATTTGTATTTATGTTGCCTAAAAGGCAATCCTCCAGACTATCTTGTGAAGATGATGCTAAAGAGCAGTCTCGCACGCAATAGTCTACAATATCAATCCTATAGCACGAGTCTTTTACAGATGGACTTTTCATGAAGTTTGAAACTTCAAACTCAACTTTTTCATCCCCCACATTAAAAACCAACTTACCGTTTTTAACGTCAATTATTGCCCCTGCAGTAGCTAAAAAAGGCCTCCCTAGAAGAATAGGAATTTGGGAGTCTTCTTCAATTTCCATTACAACAAAGTCCACCGGTATAAAAGTTTGCCCTACCTTGATAGGGATATCCTCTAAGATTCCAGTGGGGTATTTAACGGAACGATCTGCCAACTGTATTGTCATTTTTGTGGGTTTAAGTTCGCCTATACCTAGTCTATTGCAAAGAGAAAGAGGCATGAAACTTACACTGGCTCCTAGATCGCACATCGCTCTGTTTATAGTTTCACTTCCAATCACACAAGGTATGGAAAAACTACCTGGATCATTGAGTTTTTGTGGCAGCTTGTTCTGGATAATTGCACTACATTCCTCTGTTAATGCAATCATCTCATAGTCGTCTATTTTTCTTTTCTTGGATAAAATTTCTTTCAAAAATTTAGAATAAGACGGCATTTGAGACAATGCATCAGTGAAAGGAACGTTAATGTAAAGCTTTTTAAGCAAGTCGACAAACCTTTTGAATTGCTCGTCAATTTTGTTTTTTGTAAATCTTTGGGGAAAAGGAATAGGTGGTTTGTATGGTGGTGGGGGGATGTGTGGTTCTTCTCTTTCTTTTTCTAGTTCTTTCTCTTTTTCTTTCTCTTCTTGCTCACCTGGTAAATTATGTTTTTCACTCACAATTTTTTCTTGGTTAGCTCTTGGTTCCTCTAATTGTTTTCCGCTTCTAAGGGTCACGACATTTATTTGGCCTTTTGGATTTTGTTCTGGTTGCCCAGGAAATACCCCTGAAGACTTAGAGGATGAAGCCACATGTGTTGCCACTTGAGTTATTTGATTTTCAAGCATTTTGTTATGAGTGGCAATAGAGTCGACTTTTGATACTAATTTGATAAGTGTGTCATTCAAATAACCAGTTTGATTTTTGAATTCTTCATTTTGTTTCGTTTGAGATGACACAAATTTTTCCATCAAAAATTCTAAGTTCGACTTTTGCGGGTTGTTTTGTGGGTTGTTAAAAACCCTTTGATTTTGAAAGACAGGAGGTGGTCTAGGTGCTGGATTGGGTGGAGGATTTTTATAAGAAAAATTTGGATGATTCCTCCACCCAGGATTATAAGTATTTGAAAATGGATCTTCCTTTTGAGCATAGTTAATATGCTCATTTCCAGCACTAGATGCCTCAAGCTGGCATTCAGCTCCAATATGGCCAACAACCCCACATAATTCACATGGTGGAGTAATAGGAGAAGAAGTTTGTGAGACGGCACTTACATTTAATTTTTCAAGTTTTTGAAAAAGTGCGTCCACTTTTGAGGTAAGATGATCAACAGCAGATATTTCATACTTACCTGGCTCTTTTGATGAGGCTGGTTTATTCGTTATGGCTCGCTCACTTGTCCATTGACAATGGTTTTGAGCCATATCTTCAACGAGCGCATAAGCTTCAGTAAAATTTTTGTTCATTAAAGCTCCACCTGCAGCTGCATCAACAGTCATTCTTGTTGCATATTGTAATCCATTATAAAAAGTGTGAACAACGAGCCATTTCTCTAGTCCATGATGGGGGCATAGCCTTAACATTTCTTTGAAACGTTCCCAAGCATCATAAAGAGATTCCCCGTCGTTTTGAGAAAATCGAGTAATTTGATTTCTCATTTGAGCTGTTTTACTCGGGGGAAAGAACTTAGCAAGAAAAGTTTGTTTTAACTGGCCCCAGCTGGTAATGGATTCCGAAGGCAAAGAATGTAGCCATGCTCTTGCTCTATCCCTTAATGAAAAAGGGAAGAGTTTTAGTCTTATGGCATCTGGAGGTACCCCGTTTAATTTGAGAGTTCCACAATATTCTAGAAAAACTGAAATATGAAGATTTGGGTCCTCCGTGGGAGAACCAGAAAATTGGTTTTGTTGGACCATTGAAAGTAGAGATGTTTTGAGTTCAAAATTATTTGCTTCCACATTTGGATGTACAATGGCAGCCGATGGCTCTGCTGAAGGTGTTGCGTACTCTTTGAGAGCACGATTTTCATTAGCCGCCATTTGGTTATCGGGAATTTCTCTCCTCCTTCTATGTAAGAACCTTTCGATTTCGGGAATTTGTTGAACAGTTTCTCCAAAACTTCTAGTTCTTCGCATTCGAGGGACAAGAGAAGAAAAAGTAAAAATAAAGAAAATAAAATTTCAGTCTAACCGATTTCGAAAAACTTAATTAATATCACTGCCTCCCCGGCAACGGCGCCAAAAACTTGATAGCCTCGCAAGTGCACGAGTCGTATCGCGTAATAAAAGAGTTATCGATCCACAGGGAGAGCCTAGGTGAATACCAATATAATTTTTCAAAGTTGATTAACTGAAAAGAAAGTGTTTTTAGAAAGAAGGAATGTTTTAGTAAAGTCTACTCACTCATGATCATTGTAGACAAAAGAGGAGAAAAGAAAATAAGAGAAGAAAACATAAAGCTAAATAGCGAGAAATAAAAGAAAGCGGTAAATTGCAAAATCATAAATAGCGGAATTGTAAATGACAAGAAAATAAAAGTGCAAGAAAATAAATAGCAAGGAAAGTAAATGACTTGGAAAATAAATGGGCAAGAAAATAAATAGCAAGGAAAGTAAATGACTTGGAAGATAAATGGGCAAGAAAGTAAATAGTAAGGAAAATAAAAGAGCGAGAAAGTAAAAAGCGAGAAAGTAAATAGCAAGAAAAATAAATGACTTGGAAAATAAAAGTGCAAGAAAATAAATAGCAAGGAAAGTAAATGACTTGGAAAATAAATGGGCAAGAAAGTAAATAGCAAGGAAAATAAAAGAGCGAGAAAGTAAAAAGCGAGAAAGTAAATAGCAAGGAAAATAAATGACTTGGAAAATAAATGGGCAAGAAAATAAATAGCAAGGAAAGTAAATGACTTGGAAAATAAATGGGCAACAAAGTAAATAGCAAGGAAAATAAAAGAGCGAGAAAGTAAAGAGCGAAAAGTAAAGAGCGAGAAATTAAATGGGCAATAAAGTAAAGGAGCAAGAATTAAAAGGGCAAGAAAGTAAATAAACAAGAATCATAAAAACATGAAGAGTAAATTGAAGTCATGAATCTTTAGAGAGCCTTTGTCATTGATTTTCTAACAAAATTCAAGCCTTTTTGCAAGTGAGGATCAAGCCTCTATTTATAGGAAAATATGAGGGGCAAAATGGTCCAAAAGAGGAAAAAGTGGCAAATCAAGTTGCAAGGGAAAGCCATCAGCAAGTGGGCAAAATATCTATCAACAAGTGGGCAAAAATATCAATCAACAAGTGGGCATAGCCAATTTTGACTGCATTGTCGAATCTGGGAGACAGATGTTTGTCGAATTCTGGGAGACAGATGCTGTCGAATTCTGACTTGCTGAGACAGAAGCAGTCGAAATCTGGAAGACAGATGCAGTCGAATTCTGACAGATGCAGTCGAATTCTGACCTGCTGAGACAGAAACAGTCGAAATCTGGAAGACAGATGCAGTCGAATTCTGACAGATGCAGTCGAATTCTGACTTGCTGAGACAGAAGCAGTCGAAATCTGAAAGACAGATGCAGTCGAATTCTAACAGATGCAGTCGAATTCTGGGAGACAGATGTTGTCGAATTCTAACAGATGCAGTCGAATTCTGGGAGACAGATGCTGTCGAATTCTAACAGATGCAGTCGAATTCTAACCTGCTGAGGCATAAGCAGTCGAAATTGCTTCAAAATAAAACCTGAAGATAAAAAGTAAACATTTGCAGTAACATAGATCAAAAATATAATTAAAATACTAAAAAGACTTAATAAAATAACTATTAAAAAGACTCTAAAAATAGACTTATCAGGATAAAATTTCCAATACAGAATTCAAATTAAAAAACAGATACTTAATCCCAGAGTTAGGCAACTGGTATCTGTTCATTGATTGTTCTATTTTCCCTACATCCCACACATATACACTGTCAAAAGATAGATTGATCCTACTGGATGCAATCTTAACAAACAAAAATGTGGATATAGGGAAAATCATCAATAAACAGATCCTAGATTGTGCAGCAAGAAAGGAAGGATTTTTATTTTTCCCATGCTTAATTACTGAGCTCTGTATGAAACAAGGGGTGGATATCAGTCCTGAAAAACATAAGCAAAGAAAATATCCTCCAGGCCCACTGTCTGCTGAGATGAAAGAAAGAACAAAAATTAAAACTGAAGGAACTAGCCTGGTGCAGGAGCACCTAGTGCAGAAGCACCAGGCAGTCTGGAAATTTCAGCAAGAACAGCATGAGTGGCTACAACTTAGGTTAATGAAGATATCTCAGGTACCAACCCAAATAGAAACCCTAGTGTTCCCAACATGGGTCTTTCACAGCCCAGAACAAGAAGAAGAGGAGGAAAAAGAAGAAGAAAAGGAGGAAGAAAAGGAAGAAAATGAAGAGAAAAAGAAAAAAGTAATGAAAAGAAAGAAGGAGACTAGCAGGAAACAGAAAGGAAAGAAGAAAAAGAATGAAGAAGAGGAAGAACTACTGAGTGAGGGATTAGTTGAAACTGATGAAGATGAGACATTGACAAGAATGGTGAAGGAAATGGAGAGAAATGAAGATGAAGAGGATGATGATACCACTGAAAGTTCACACAAAAGTGGGGAGGAAGAGGAAGAGAATATAAGCCTGGAGGAATTTGTAAGAAAGAAATATGAGGCTGGATCCCAAGCAGAACCACTCCTTACCCAAGTCACTCCACCAACCCACCCCCAGCCAGAAAAATCAACATCACCCTCCACAGGAAAGACATCTACCCCTCCACCATCACCCATTCCACAGCCATCATCACCACCACTCATCTACCAAGAAAGCCAACCTGAACAAGAACCTGCCACACAAACTTCTAACATTATTTTTGAGAAACAAACTTTGCAGGTTATTCAAGAAGAAGCAATGGAAGAAGAAGAAACCAGCCCTGAAGAAAAAGCTCAACCAGCAACTGATGCTTCTGCACCTAGTGCAGATGCATCTCCAGGTGTTCCAGTGGTGACAATCATACCAAAGAACAGATAAGATACTGTCAAACTGGTGCTGGAAGAGCTGGCACAGAAGAAAAGAGAAGAACTGGGCAACACCCAGAAATTCTTCAAGAAAGCTGTTGAAACAAGTGTAAAGGAAAGTCAAGGACTGGAAAGTGCAGAATACAGCAAAGCACAAGAAGAAGAAGCTGAAAAGGAGGACCCACAGAAGGAGATAAACCAGCCAAAAGAAGTTGAGGCTACAGTTGAGCAACCACCAAAACAAACAGAAGACAGAACTGCTGATGAACAAATCAGTGTAGAAGCACCTGGTGCATCAGCAGCTACAGAAACAGCAGCAGAGGAGGTTCGTGCAGAAGCACCAAAGGTTGAAGGGGAAAAGAAGAAGAAACAGAAGGTCAAACACATGCCCAGCAGAACCAGCTCCAGAATCAAAAGTGGTGCCAAGAAAGAGTAAACTCTTTCATGTTGTTATTTTATAAGTACTTTTTATGTTCTATTTGTATCCCACGTGTATTAACCCCCCTCCCCATTTTGAATCTAAAATTACTTTTTCTAACTCAACTTAGAGCAGTGAGGACACTGCTCAACTTTAAGTTGGGGGGAGAAAAACACTTTTAAATCTACTATATGCATGTGCTGATATGTTTTTAGTAAGTATGCATGTCTGAGTTTTGTTATTTTCTTGTATGTGCAAAATATAGTATAGCTATTTTCAAATTTTGTGATGCAATCAACAAAGTTTCTTTTGAAAAATTTTTTCAGAAAATTATTCCACAAAAACAGTAATTACACAAACCTGTTGAAATGCATCAATTTGTTCTTATGTCAAAGAAAGAATTGAGAATTTTTGAAGCATGATCAGCTTGAAATCTTTTTTTACAAAACTTAGCTAAATGCATTCTTTGATCTAAATTTTAATGATGAATGAAAGAAAAGAAAATAAAACCTTGTTTTCCTCAAAATAACCAATTTTTATTATTACCTTGACACATCAAAAAACTGAGTTTTGAAAAGAACCTTGCTATTTGAAAAAGCTATCTGATACAAGAAGAAATTTTTTTAGAAATCCAAGGTCAAAAACAAATTTTTACTAAAAATATAGAAGAGCATAAAGAAATAAGTTTGGGGGAATTTCCATGAATACTAAGGCTGAGTAGAGTCAATGCAAAAGGTTACCAGAATACACTACAAAAAAGCCAAAATATTATGAGCTAGCCATATTGACCCAAATCATAAAACTGAACCTGTTCTAGTAGTGCATTTGGTTTGAAAGAAAAAAGAAAAGAAAAGAAGAAAAGAAAAACAAAAACCAAAATAAAAAAAGTATGCATAAGGAGGTCAGTGAGGAGGGAAATACATGTTACAAACCTTGAAAAAAAGTAGTGTCAAGTGCAGCTGCACTCAAGTGCTTCTGCACCGTTACAAAAAGTCAGTGCTTCTGCACTTGACAAAAATATTCAGTGCATCTGCACTAATAGTGCTTCTGCACCAACAAAAAGAGCCACCAAAATAAAGTATAGTGCATAGACCCAAACAGTTTTTACTCAATCAAAGTCCTTAGTTGTACTTAAAGCCCCCAAGTCTTGAAGATATTGTTAGTCTAGTCTATGTTTTGAAACATCTTTGTTTTGACCAAACGTGATCTAAAAATTTCCCAAAAGTTAAAGAGAAACTTTTCACTTAGTTTTGGAACTGACTGGATCTCAGTGGGGCACACACTCACACAAATGAGTTTTAATAAAACTTTGGATGTTTAGGGAATTCAAAGGCACAAAATATTCTGAAAAATGAAGTTCATAAAAATGCAAATTCACTCTTTGAAAAGATACAAGCTGATCTGTTCTTCTTTAAATTGAAAATTCTACTTGTATTCCCTTTTGTCATTACTTGAGGACAAGCAATGATTTAAGTTTGGGGGTGTGATAACTCTAGTTTATATAGAGTTATTTATACTCCTAAACGCAACAAATTGCTTTAAACTCAAGTACAAAGTGTGTTAAATATAGTAATTGTAACATCCCTAATTTTCTAAAGACTCGTACTATTATACCTAAGACCGATTAATTATTTGTGGGAATAATTGGTCGTGTCTTGGGGATTTATGTGTCAGGAAAATTATCAAGAAAACCTATTCTCCATTAAATGGTGGCCTATTCATAGTAAAATGAGGAATCAGACCCGAAGGGCAAATCTGTCTTTTCACACCCCTAGTTATTAAAATATAATTATGAAGGTTATAATAAATTACGAACCGAATGAATTGAGGAATTTCGGATCGAAACCGGATTAATCGAGAGGTTTTGTACCGAAGAGAAAATTTGACACCTAACCTATGACTTAATGGGCTAGGGGTAGTTTGGTCTTTTCCCCATCATTTAAACCCCCTAGCCCATACACACTTGCCCAGCCTCACTCTCATTTGGCCATTTCTTTCCAAAAATTTCAGAAGAGAAAAACTGAAAGGAAGAGAGAAAGAAGAAGGAAGGGGGCGTGAGGAAGGAGAAGAAAGGAAGAAGGGATCCACCCCAAAATCAGTTGCATGTAAGTACTCTCATCACATTCCCACTCCAAATTCGATTTCCCTTCCATTGATACTACTCTCAAAGTCTGATTCTCACCTATTCTCTCCACCCCATTTTCGAACTTGAAGCTACAATGGTGAAAGAGATGGAATGCTAAGATTTTTCCTGTTTGCATGTTCATTTGGACAGTAGGAAGTTGGAGTCTTGTGCTTGCATTTCATTATGGAAGTGAAACCTAGCATGGTTGAGCTGCTGTCTTGAAGCTTGCAACTCAGTTGGTGACTTCTAGAACGATCGTTAGTTGGTATACTCTTGACATAATTTGATACGATCGTTAGCAAGAAGTGCTCGTTAGTTCTCTCGTTCCGGTCATTGCGTGTTTCGACGGGACTTCTAGAACGATCGTCAACGGGTGAGTTCTACTCACGGATTAGGGAACCAAATTTTGATGATTTGAACCCTTGACATAATTTGATATGTTGTTTTTCAGAGAAGCAGGGAAAAAGGAAGACTATTGTGCACGAGTAGTTGGTATACTCTTGGAGGTGCTGAAGACTTAGTCATTTGATCCTTTGTTCTTTTGGTTGTATAAGCTTGTATTGATTATGAGTTATATAAACCGTTTTATGTTTCTGTTTGGTATTTGGACTTGGATGTTGTAATCCATTCGGTATGGAACCGATAAACTTCTATTTTATGAAGTAATGTTATTTCCGATTATGTTTTATTTCGAAAAGAGTTTGTATGTCCAAAACTTAAACAGGAACTGTGTCCTCTGAATTTCCGCAATCTGTGCATCTTCGGTCTCTCTACATGTTAGAAATACCGGGGTGTTACATTTGGTATCAGAGCGGTTCGACCTAGTCGGACTTAGATGTTAAGAGTCTTTTACGTCTTCTAAGTCTGATTTTTCTTAGTATGCTATTAGACATTGAGCCTGATCAACTTAATACTTTGTGCATACTTCGCAGAATCATGGCTGGAAGAGGTAGGAGAAACCCACCTGTTGATCCTCATCAAGAATGGATGCAGAATGTCATCGAGATTCAGCAGAAGATGATGAATGACATGATGCTAATGCAACAGCAACAGATGGCTCAAATGGCTCAAATGCAGCAGATGCATCAGATGCCTCAACCACAAGCGGCAGAGCCAATCAATGTGCCAACACCTGAGGATCCCAACAGGGTGTATTTCCGGTTTCTGAAGATGAAACCCCCAACCTTCAAAGGAGGATCCGAGGCAATGAAAGCCCATTTCTGGGTAGATGCCATGAAACGGATCTTTGATACCTTGCAATGCAATGAAGGAGAAAAGGTAATTTGTGCTGCTAACGCTCTGGACGAGGATGCTCACACCTGGTGGGTTAATGCTCGTAGAATGCTACAAGCTCAAGGAACTCCTCTTGAGTGGAATAATTTCAAGGAATTATTTTTGGGTCATTACTTCCCCGATGCTCAAAGACTTGCCAAACAGATGGAATTTCTGAATTTGAAACAGGGAGAGATGACAGTTGGGGAGTACGCTGCAAAGTTTGAGAGGTTGTCACAATTCTATGAATTGGGGACCACCGCTCCTGATGATAAGTGGAAAATGGTAATGTTCAGACAGGGTCTTCGAGGCGATGTGAATCAAGGCCTCAGTTCTTATTCCATGACTACTTATCCTACTTTAGTTCAATAGGCTCACACAGCTGAAAGTGATCTTAAAAGAATGTATGCAGAAAGGAAAGATTTCTGGAAGGATAAGAAGAAGGTTAATGAGCCAACTTCTTCAAACCCTAAGTATAAAAGGAATTCAGACAAAGGAAAGCAGGTTCAGTCGAACAATACTTTTGGGTATCGTAACTGTAAGGTGTGTAAGAAGAATCATCGTGGGAGATGTCAATCGGAATCGAAGTCAAACCAGTGTTATTACTGCAATGAAGTGGGACATTATGCCAACAACTGCCCGTCGAGGAGAGCTTACCTTGAGACTCCAGATGCTCCTAAACAAGCTCGAGTCAACACTTTGGATGCCAAGACCATCAAACCCGCTGATAACCTCATAAGGGGTACATGTTCTCTCTTTAATCAAACTGTTAATATTCTGTATGACTCTGGTGCTACTCATTGCTTTATCTCAGAAGCATGTGCTGAACGGTTAGGATTAGTAGTATCTCCTATATCCGAGCCAATATCTATTCTTACTGCTGCAAAGGGTCGTGTGCGAACCCAATCATTGTGCCTTAACTGTCTGCTTACCATAGGAGGCAGGGATTTTGTTGTTGATTTTATCTGTTCGGCTACGAGGGGAATGGAAATCGTTTTGGGAATGAATTGGATGACTTCAAATCACATTACTATTGACTGTTTCAATCGGGCAATTAATTTTCCTTCTGAAATAGCGGGACATTCACTACCTTGCAGATGATGGTGTTATTTCATTCGCTTCAGCCAGCCAGTCTCTATTCCAAGGTGCGGAAGCTTTTGTTGTTATTTTGTCTGCATCAACTGAAGCTGATTTGGATTTATCGTCTATTCAAGTTGTTAATGAATTCTTAGATGTTTTTCCCGAGGAAGTCTCCTCTTTGTCTCCAGAACGAGAGGTAGAATTCTCTATAGATTTGGCGGCTGGTACAGGGCCAATATCCATAGCACCTTATAGGATGTCTCCTCTCGAACTGAAGGAATTGAAGTCCCAACTTGAGGAATTAATTTCCAAGAAGTTTATTCGACCGAGTGCTTCTCCATGGGGTGCTTCGGTATTGCTAGTTAAGAAGAAGGACGGAAGCATGAGATTATGCATAGACTACCGCCAGCTGAATAAAATCACTATCAAGAACAAGTATCCATTACCAAGGATAGATGATCTACTTGACCAACTTCGAGGTGCTAAAGTTTTCTCCAAAATTGATCTAAGGTCAGGGTACCATCAAATCCGGGTAAGAGCCTTAGACATTCCGAAGACTGCTTTTCGTACGAGGTATGGACACTACGAGTTTGTGGTGATGCCCTTCGGATTGACTAACGCTCTAGCCGTATTCATGGACTATATGAATAGAGTAATTCATTCCTACCTAGATCAGTTTGTAGTCGTCTTTATTGATGATATCTTGGTTTACTCAAAGTCAGTTGAGGAGCATGCCCAGCATCTCCGCTTTGTCCTAGGAGTACTCCGAGAGAAGAAGCTTTATGCTAAACCGTCGAAGTGTGATTTTTGGATGTCCGAAGTGAAGTTCTTGGGTCATGTGATTTCCCAGGAAGGGGTTGCAGTTGATCCTAGCAAGGTGGAAGCAGTATTGAATTGGGAAAGGCCGACGTCCGTGACTGAGATCAGAAGCTTTCTGGGTTTAGCTGGTTACTATAGAAGATTTATTGAAGGTTTTTCACAATTGGTACTTCCGCTTACTCGGTTAACTCGCAAGGGCCAACCGTTTACTTGGGATGCCGATTGTGAGAAGTGTTTTCTTGGATTGAAAGAAAAGTTAACTTCTGCTCCAATCCTAATTCTTCCGGATCCGTCATTGGGATTCTAGATTTACAGTGATGCATCTGGGAAGGGTTTAGGATGTGTTCTCATGCAGAATCAACACGTTGTGGCCTATGCATCTAGGCAATTGAAGACGCATGAACGGAATTACCCAACTCATGACCTAGAGTTGGCGGCTATCGTATTTGCACTGAAAATTTGGAGACATTACCTTTACGGTTCTCGTTTCGAAGTTTTTAGTGATCACAAGAGCTTGAAGTATCTATTTGACCAAAAAGAATTGAATAACAGACAGAGAAGGTGGACTGAATTTTTGAAGGACTATGACTTCGAATTGAAATATCACCCTGGGAAAGCCAATGTGGTAGCAGATGCTCTGAGCAGGAAGTCTATCCACACGGCAAGGTTAATGGTTCACGAGATGGCCTTGTTGGAGTCATTCAGAGACTTGAAACTCAAGGTAGCAAGAAAGAGGGATCGCATAGTGCTGCGGCATATACGGATAGCCAGTGTGCTAAGGGAACAAATCTGTGTAGCTCAAGGAGCTGATATGAAGTTACAGTCTCAGAGAGGATCGCCAGATTTCACTGAGGATAGTGACGGCATGATTAGCTTTAATGGGAGAATTTGTGTTCCCGATGATGATGATATCAAAAGGCAAGTATTGGAAGAGGCTCATAGGAGTCAGTACTCTGTACATCCGGGATCCACCAAGATGTACCGTGACTTGAAGTTAATGTATTGGTGGCCTGGGATGAAGGCCGAGGTTGCAGAATTTGTTTCTCGGTGCTTAACCTGTCAGAAGGTTAAGGCGGAACACCGGAGACCGGGCGGTCAGTTACAACCGCTAGATGTACCAGTTTGGAAGTGGGAAGATATCTCAATGGACTTTGTTATGGGTTTGCCGAGGTCACAGGCCGGCAATGACTCTATTTGGGTAGTAGTGGACCGATTGACTAAATCCGCTCACTTTATTCCCGTTCGCTCGACTTATAAGGTTTCCAAGTTAGCAGATGAATATGTGAGGAACATTATCAGACTGCATGGAGTCCCAACGAGCATCGTGTCAGACCGAGATCCCAAGTTTACTTCTAGATTTTGGAAGGCATTGAATGAAGCTTTGGGAACTAGAGTGCTGGTTAGCACTGCTTATCATCCTCAGACTGATGGTCAGACGGAGAGGACTATCCAGACTCTTGAGGACATGCTTCGGGCTTGTGTGCTCGACAGTGGGAGAAAATGGGAGGATCATCTTCCGTTAGTAGAATTCTCCTACAACAACAGTTACCACTCCAGCATTGGAATGGCACCGTTTGAAGCACTTTATGGTAGAAAGTGTAGAACTCCGTTGTGTTGGTGGGAGATTGGTGAAGAAAAGTTTTTGGGACCCGATATGATTCGGGAAACTACTGAGAAGATCAAGTTAATTCGAGAAAGGATGAAGGTTGCTCAGAGTCGGCAAAAGAGCTACGCTGACAACCGAAGGAGACCGTTGGAGTTTGAGGTTGGTGATCATGTGTTCTTGAAAGTTTCTCCAACCATAGGCACTGAAAGAGCCTTGCGAGCGAAGAAGCTCAGTCCTCGATATGTTGGACCTTTCCTAATCATCGAGCGGATTGGGCCAGTTGCCTATCGCCTCGCATTGTCTCCGGCCCTATCAAACCTCCATGATGTGTTCCACGTGTCTCAGTTGAGGAAGTATGTTCCCGATTTGCATCAACCGTTGAGTGTTGATACCATTGACCTGCGACCAGATTTGTCATTTCAACCTTATCCTAGTTATATCTTGGAGCATGGTGTGAAGACTCTGCGTTCAAGGTCAATTCCGATTATCAAAGTAGTTTGGGATGGCTTTTCAACCGAAGAGGCTACCTGGGAACTGGAAGAAGACATGCGTGCTCGATATCCGTATCTCTTTCAGTAAGGTACGTCTTATCAATTTTGAGGACAAAATTTTTAAAAGTTGGGGTGATTGTAACATCCCTAATTTTCTAAAGACTCGTACTATTATACCTAAGACCGATTAATTATTTGTGGGAATAATTGGTCGTGTCTTGGGGATTTATGTGTCGGGAAAATTATCAAGAAAACCTATTCTCCATTAAAGGGTGGCCTATTCATAGTAAAATGAGGAATCGGGCCCGAAGGGCAAATCTGTCTTTTCACACCCCTAGTTATTAAAATATAATTATGAAGGTTATAATAAATTACGAACCGAATGAATTGAGGAATTTCGGATTGGAACCGGATTAATCGAGAGGTTTTGTTCCGAAGAGAAAATTTGACACCTAACCTATGACTTAATGGGCTAGGGGTAGTTTGGTCTTTTCCCCATCATTTAAACCCCCCAGCCCATACACACTTGCCCAGCCTCACTCTCATTTGGCCATTTCTTTCCAAAAATTTCAGAAGAGAAAAACTGAAAGGAAGAGAGAAAGAAGAAGGAAGGGGGCGTGAGGAAGGAGAAGAAAGGAAGAAGGGATCCACCCCAAAATTAGTTGCATGTAAGTACTCTCATCACATTCCCACTCCAAATTCGATTTCCCTTCCATTGATACTACTCTCAAAGTCTAATTCTCACCCATTCTCTCCACCCCATTTTCGAACTTGAAGCTACAATGGTGAAAGAGATGGAATGCTAAGATTTTTCCTGTTTGCATGTTCATTTGGACAGTAGGAAGTTGGAGTCTTGTGCTTGCATTTCATTATGGAAGTGAAACCTAGCATGGTTGAGCTGCTGTCTTGAAGCTTCCAACTCAGTTGGTGACTAGCAAGAAGTGCTCGTTAGTTCTCTCGTTCCGGTCATTGCGTGTTTCGACGGGACTTCTAGAACGATCGTCAACGGGTGAGTTCTACTCACAGATTAGGGAACCAAATTTTGATGATTTGAACCCTTGACATAATTTGATATGTTGTTTTTCAGAGAAGCAGGGAAAAATGAAGACTATTGTGCACGAGTAGTTGGTATACTCTTGGAGGTGCTGAAGACTTAGTCATTTGATCCTTTGTTCTTTTGTTGTCCTATTGGTTGTATAAGCTTGTATTGATTATGAGTTATATAAACCGTTTTATGTTTCTGTTTGGTATTTGGACTTGGATATTGTAATCCATTCGGTATGGAACCGATAAACTTCTATTTTATGAAATAATGTTATTTCCGATTATATTTTATTTCGGAAAGAGTTTGTATGTCCAAAACTTAAACAGGAACTGTGTCCTCTGAATTTTCGCAATCTGTGCATCTTCGGTCTCTCTACATGTTAAAAATACCGGGGTGTTACAGTAATATTAGTAAAATAACAACATTCTAGGAATTATGTGATGAATAAAGCATTTTGTATATATTGGTATGTTTGATGTGTTTGTTCAGTTTGTCTACAGATGATGCTTCTGCACCACAGATGCTTCTGCACTTAGTGCTTCTACACCACAAATGCTTCTGCATCAGAAATGCTCCTGCACCATCCTGCGCTGAAGATTTATAGACCCACAATTGAAGCACCTCAATTCATACCTCTACTCCAGAACTCCTATGACATCATGCTTTGTCACAATTCACATGGAGCACATGGCCACTTGCATAAGGAGGCGCCCACCATAAACATCATCATGAAAGGCTATTCACCTAAAGACATATGGCCTTACATAATTGGACCTCTTCTTATGGAAATGTGCTGAACTTAATCTCCTTGTCTAAAGATCAGAAAAGCAACCATGGTTAAGCCTCCTTAGGTTAACTTGGTTTTCAAGCAAACCCTCAAGCAAAGGAAATCTCCAAGGCTATAAAAAGGGCTCCCACTTCTCACTTGAAGAGCATCGCATATCTCACTTGATTATATGTAGATCAAACACCTTACTTATATTTTAGTAGTTTCAATTCTTGCATTTTATTTACTAGTTAGTTGTAAGAAGGTGAGGAAGGAATTGACACCCTCTTCCTCCACTTCTTCATAGATAGACGAAGGAATCAGTGCTTCTGCACTTGATGCTTCTGCACCTGTCAGAATTCATGCAAAGGAACATCAATTTGTGTAACTTCTACCCTATTGATATCTTTTATATGATTCATGTTATCATGTTCCTTACAGATTCTCTCTATTATATAATGAGTAACATGAGCTAAATTCATTTAGTTGAGATGTTCTAAACTTATAATGTTCTTTTGAGTAAGTTAATATGTTTTTAAGTGTTATAGCATTTTGGGTCTTGTGTTATACTACATCCATCTTATTTTAAGGTTGATCTCTTACAATAAGTAGAGTTATATTCACAGACATGGTTTATAATTAGAAATCAAGACTAATAAGGGTGAGTGTTTTAATAAAGGCTTTGTTAAACTTGTTTTAATAAATAAACTGTGTTAAAACCATGTTAAGTCCTAGATATAGGATAACATAGTCCTTAGGGTGAAACAGTGGGTACTTCAAAGGCAGGAGTGAACTTATTTAGCAAGCCCAGACATGAGAAGCTTGTAATGAAACTCTGAAGAAAGTAGCTGAAAAGCACACACTTATGCTACTGCACTCAATGCTACTGCACTTGATGCTTCTGCACTTGATGCTTCTGCATCATAGTGCTTCTACATCTCTAAAAACATAGAAACTCTCAAAAGAAGCATTATATAGTAAAGACATCTCAACTATCTTTCTCAACTGATTTCCTTCATCTTATTTTACATACTTGCATTCTGTTTTTACTTAAACTAAAAACCCCAAAATTTGTGAGTAGAATAGTAGTACTAATTTATATGCTTTCTAAACATACATAAAATTAATCCAATCCCTGTGGGTTCGACCTTTCTTATCATTATATTACTTGTTTGTGACTGTGTATACTTGCACATCTTTTCACACACCACCTCACTTAGCATTTCTCTCCTATTACTCATATATTGCCTAATTAATCTAGTACTCAAGCACACAATTAATTCATCAATGCACAAACTCCTAATATTGGTAATTAATTTAACTATGAAATATTATTAGTCATGCATAATTAAATAAATTAGCCAATTTATTAAACACGACATCTTGCTAATTTCCACAAACGAAATTAGCTAAATTGGGGATGTTACAATAACTGTACTGATATGTATGTATGTATGTATGTATGTATGTATGTATGTATGTATGTATGTATGTAGTCCATAAGTTCTGACTGAAGAACTTATATGTTGTTATGAAAAATGATACTATTATATTTTGGTTTTTTATATTTATTTTTTTTTTATAAATGAACATTTTATTTTTGAGTCTAGATAAGAAAACAATAGACATTGGCAAAGTAATTTTTTTATATTTTTGTTTTGAGTTCCAACAAGAAAAACGTTAGATGCTGTTGTTAATCAAATAGGAAACAATTAGTCAAAACAATTTATAGGATTAGCTTTTTTATAAATGATTTTTTTTCATCTTATCTTTATGTTATTTTATTTTTTTTCTGATTTTCACTCCATTTATAAGATTTGAAGAAAGTGGTTGCTTTTTTTTAATTTTGTGCAACACAAGTTTTTTAAAAAACTTGAAATATAACTTTTAGAACAACTTCCATCTTTTTCTTTTATTATATGTCACAATTTTCAAAGTATTTATAAATTCAAAACAAATTATAACAAATACAGTGTCATTCGTGCGGATGCACGTGTATCCTTCTGGTTCGCTCTAAAAAGCCTGCATCTTTTAAACCAGTGGTGTTTCTCACATTTCCGAGATGTCAAACATTCAAATCAGTCAAAACAAAATTCAAATTCAAATCCACCGACAATAAAATTGGTGGTTATATTAAATAAGCTTTAAAAGAGTTTGTTGGGACATATCTTCATTTTGTGAGTTGTCGAGACCTCATTAGTTCGGCTTGTAATTGTTTATTTTTTGACGTCGGCTTGTAATTGTTGATTGGGTTGCGTTTTCTTAGACTATACACCGTACTCCCACCGATTTTTTTATTCTCATATTCCCGTGTTTTATTTTTTATATATCAAAGTTGTTATCCCGTATTTTTTATATATCAGTGTAGATATCCTGTGGTTTTATATATATCATTGCAGTTATTCTCATATTTTTTTATGTATTAGTGCAGTTATCGCGTGTTCTATTATGTATTAGTGCAGTTATTTGAGTTGATTAGTAGATTATAGTAGATAGTAAAAGATAGATAATAGATTATCAATAAGAAATACTTATCATGTGTAGATTATAAATAAAATAATCAGTGACAATTATTTGTCATTTTTTAGGTATTAGTGACAAATATTTGTCACGTGTGTTTTAAATATTAATCAGTTTAAATAGTCATTAAGCCTTCTTGTTTTTTTAGATAGTAGGTTTATAATAGTCTTCAAAAGTTATAATTATCAATGGAAAATATTAATCCCGTGTTTTTTTTATAAATCACTACAGTTATCACGTGTTTTTTTTAATATATCAGTGCAAGTATCTCGTAGTTTCAATTGATTATTTTAGTTGATTAGTAGATTATAGTAGATAGTAAAAGTTAGATAGTAGATTATCAATAAGAAATATTTGTTTTAAATATTAATTAGTAGTTTAAATAGTCATTAAGTCTTCTTGTTTTTTAGATAGTAGGTTTGTAGTAGTAGTCTTCAAAAAATTTAATTATCAATGACAAATATTAATCACGTGTCTTTTTATATATCAGTGCAGTTATCTTGTGTTTTTTATATATCAGTGCCGTTATCTCGTAGTTTCAATTGATTATTTTAGTTGATTAGTAGATTATAGTAGATAGTAAAAGAGAGATAGTAGATTATCAATAAGAAATATTTTTTTAAAATATTAATCAGTAGTTTAAATAGTCATTAAATCTTCTTGTATTTTAGATAGTAGGTTTATAGCAGTATTCAAAGTTTTTAATTATCAATGACATATTAATCCTGTGTTTTTTTATATATTAGTGCAGTTATCCCGTGTTTTTTTATATATCATTATAGTTATATCGTAGTTTCAATTGATTATTTCAGTTGATTAGTAGATTATAGTAGATAGTAAAAGATAGATAGTAGATTATCAATAAGAGTGTAAACAAATTTCGGAGAGAAAAATTAAAATTTTAAGGTGATAACTTTTTCCAAAAAGGTGATATTTTTTTTTTGTTTTTTAGTGTGACTCATTTACATTTTTATAGGTAATTTTAGTAGAGTAGTGTTTGTATAAATTTAGAAATTTAGTTAAAAAACTAAAATGAAGTGATAAGAGAAAATGAAGAATTGTTTATAGGAAAAGTAAAAGTAAAGTAAAAAGAAAAACGGAAGAAAGAGAGCGTAAGAGAAAAGTGAAAAGGAGGAAAGAGGGTGAAAGAAGAAAGAGAAAAAAGGAAGAAAGAGGGTGTAAGAAGAAAAAGAAAGAAATTGAGGGTAATGACATTTTTATCCTTAAATTAGATATGTGTCTCGTTAATAAGAGATTCAAATTGCTAATTTCATAGGAGGTTTGTTTGTATAAATAGATATTAGATTAAAAATAATCTGTGGATTGTTCCTTGATCCTCCTGCCATAATTCTGCAAACGATACACCAAGTATTAAGTTGATCAGTCTCAATGTCTCTTAGCATTATAGGAAGCATTATAGCAGAATTACTCAAGGGACAACCAACCCTAAAACTACACTAAACCCGACTAGGTCGAACTGCCCTGATACCATAATGTAACACCCCAGTATTTCTAACTTGTAGGAATAGCAAAATGCACAGCATGACATGCATCAGAGTTAACTTGTATGCCTGGAATATTGAACACAACTAAAAACTTCGATAAATAATTATCATACGGTTCCATGAACCTCATTAAACTTAACATAAAGTACTTAAGTCTCATGATTTAAAACTTATACAACCTGGTGTTCGATATCCAAAACATAAGTAGCGGAAACGGTTTACAACTGTTAGCTAGTAATAGTCATACAGTCGGTAATAATCATATGTCACACGTCACGCGGCATCAGTCAAATCAAACTTCAACATTGAAACCGAGCGGTCCACTCAATGTTGATGAGGAACCGATCGGTGAAAGCGCAAAGTAACAAGCAATGTATGACTCCGTGTAACGCCCCAAAAAGCAATTCAATTATTTATTTAATTGAGTTATTTAAGGCTTGCAACATTTTATTATGTTTGAATTGATGATTTTAAATTGCCTAAATGTGTTATTTATATGTCAGTGTATTTGATTGCTAGTTAGTAGTGGTATTATGTTAGATAGAGAAACGGGGTTGCATTTAGAAAAATTGGGGGATTGGCTAGTAGTGGGTTTGAGGAGGCCCATAGAGAAATAAAGAAAAGAAAGAAGGAAGAAAAGGGCCGAGAGAGTGAAGGAAAAAGAAAGAAAAAGAAAGAAATAAAGAAGGAAACAAAGGAAGAATAGAAAGAAGAGAACAGCGAGAGAGAGAAAAGAAGCGACCCGAGAGGAAGAGAAAGAAAGGAGGCGAAGGGGAGAAGAGGAAGAAGGGGGTAGACCACCATCACCATTGCATGTATGTAAGTGATTTAGTAACCATTCTTCCCCATTTTTTAAGACCTATCTATTGATACTAATTTTATACCCTATTGCTTCATCTTTCACAAATCACCATTGTTGACCATTGGAGCTCAAAATAGAGAAGATGAAGTCTTGCTCATAGTGGAAGCTAGTTTAAGGTTAGGGGGCTCTCTTTCGTTCGTAATAACCTATAAGATTATTATCCTATATGAGTTAGGTTTAGAATGTTTAAATGATTGATTGGTGTGTTGTTTTGTGTTTGATGATGTGTTGAGAAATCAAATTAGTAATTCTATGTGGTGGTAGATGATTCTATGTCAATTGGTGTCAATATGAATATGAGACTAAGTATGCATGTGAGGTGTTTGTTAAATTGCTTAAATGAAATGGTGTGGAAATTGGTGTTTGAGGAGTTGTGGCACTATGTTGCTATTTGGTGTGTGGCGTGTTGCCTGCGTGTGCGTTGTGGCACTATGTTGCTTGTTGTTGCGTGGCGTTGTGTTTTGTGTGTGATGGTTGAGAGTAAGGGTGAGCGTTTCAATTTAACGTAATTGGGTATATGGTGGGTTTGTGGGGCTTTGGTGTTTGGATTGATTTGGTGATGTATATGTTAAGATTGATGAAGGATTAGATTAGTTGTGGTGTTATTTTGATGAATTAATAGTGTTAATATGCGATTTTCCCTTATGAGGTGAGGAGATGAATTTCGATTTTGTGGTGAAATTGGTGTGGTTGGTAGCGAATTCATGTGTATGGTGATAGGGATATATGATTGAGTAAATTGTGATTAGAAGAAGTTGAGAATAAGATAGTGTTGCTGTTGCTGTGTATGAAAATAAAATGTGCAGGTTGCAAATAAAATGTCGCTGTATATCATTTGACAGTGTTGCTGTTTGCTGTGTGTCAAATAAACTGTCGCTGTATATCGATAGGCAGTGTTGCTGTATGCTGTTTTACTAAATTAAAAATGTTGCTGTTTGCTGTTTATCAAAACAAAGGGTTGCTGTCTTGCTGTTATTTATATATAGGAGTTGCTGTTTTATGAAAGAAATGCGCCTCTATTTTACAAAAAATGAAGCGCTGCTTTTGTGTGTAAAGCGTGCTGTTTTCATACTGCTGTTTTGCGCTAAAAGTCCACTGTTTTACTGCTGTTTTTGGACCCGAAAAATATTGCTGTTTTGCGCTAAAAAGCCACTGTTTCCATTCTGATTTGTCGCTGTTTGTGAACTGATTTTTCTGTATTTTGTAAATGAAAGGAGCGTGTATTGTTACTTAAGATTTAAGGCAATTAAACCAGAACTTAATCCAACTGTTTGGATTCCACTTTCCACAAATTGGAATCTGTGGTAAGTGACTGTTTGGATTCCACTTTCCACAAATTGGAATCTGTGGTAAGTGGCCTCTAAGCCCCACTTACCACAGATTACAATTTGTGATGAAATGTTTGCCCAAAATTTAAATATGTTGCTATTCGAATTTTTAAATAGGTTGTCACTTAAATTTTTATGTCCAGTTACTTACATTCAAATGGTTTGTCACCTAAATTTTTAATGTGTTGTTACTTAGAAATTTAGGAGTATTGTTACTTAAGATTTAAAAATGTCGTTACTCCAATTTTTGAGTGTGATGTTTATGAAGAAGTTGTGATATTAATATGGTGACTATGACGAATACACTCTATGAGTGTTTGATGATGATGGTGATGATGATGAGTACTCCAGGTGAGTGTTTTGATGAAGTGCACATGTGTATATAGAGTCTCATGGCATGTGCATAATGTGAAGAATAGGCTTCGGCCTCTTGTGAAGAATAGGCTTCGGCCTCCTGTGAAGAATAGGCTTCGGCCTCTTAATTGTGACGAATATGGTACCATCATGCATATACCCAGGTGTGGGTTGCATTTTCATGCGCATACATGTTTATGACTGGTGATATGAATTACGACTTTGGTTTGCGTTTAGCGACGATGAGATTGATGATATTGACGATGATGCCTTAGTGCCTATGTTTATTGACGATGATGTCTCTTGGTGATTATTATTGACGATGATGCCTTAGTGCCTATGTTTATTGACGATGATGTCTCTTGGTGATTATTATTGACGATGATGCCTTAGTGCCTATGTTTATTGACGATGATGTCTCTTGGTGATTATTATTGACGATGTTGCCTTGGTGATTATAATATATATGTTGTAAGATGATGATGTATGCTTATGAAGTCGTGTATTGGTGTTTCTAGTTGCCTCCTCTAGTATGATGCTCATCTTATTTGTTATTATTTATGTAAAGAGACTCACCCTACTGCTTTTATGTTGCTTCTCATGTCGGCAACGTGCAGGTGATAGCGAGTGAAGGTGATCTAGTACCTTTTTCTAGTTGGTCGAGTCAGCTCTGATACGTAGCACCGAGGGGGCGTTTTAGCTTACTGTTTTATTTAAATTGATGTTATTAAACTATTTACTTGGTGATGTAACCTAATATGTTGAGACTGGTGTTTTCCGCTGCGATGCCTTTATACTGATGTTGACGTGAGCTAAACAGGATATTATGGTTGACTATGGTGCTATGTATTACGCTCTTTATGACTTTATGAATAAATCATTTTGGTGCTATATGTCGTTGTTTTAAAATGTGGCACCCTCTTGCGGTTGCACTGAAAAAGGTTTTTGGAAACTCTGATTTCTTTTAAATAAATTAAATAGTAGTTATTTGAAGGGGGTGTTACATTAGTGGTATCAGAGCAGTTCGGTCTGTCCGACCAAGTTGTCGAGTCGTCGTGTCAGTTGACAATCGAGTATTGACTTTTAGTTCTAACCATTGCTTGTGTGGTAGTGATGTTCCTGCAGGTAAAAGTAAACCGAAGACCGCTGATGGTAAGAGGACTAGTGGGGGAGATGCCCCTGCTGGTATTGTGTGCTGAATTGCGTTTCCGATGTGTGAACTCTGTGTCTTCTCTGTGTAAACCTTGTATTGTTGGCATTTGTTTGACTACTTTTGTCTTCTTGATCTCTAAAATCATATATTCTGGGCTACTATGATCTGACTTGTTTACTTGCATTATGTGATTTTGTAAACGAGGATTTGAGTGTTTCATAGAGTTATTTAACTAATTGCTTTTAGGTGTTATTCCTAGACTGGCATGCTATATCTACTTTTAAAAATAATAAGTTTCTTGATTTAACGATTTTAAGGGTGGATTATATTTCATGTTATCATTAATTCTAAAAAGCTATTACTTTTGAGATTGGTGACTAATATTACTAAACTTGATTTTGACTTCTCGGCTGATTTGGAAAATGTTTGGTTTTCGAGAGGTGCGTTAGTTACTTCTTTTGAACCCGAAGGAAAATGTTATCGGGGTTGGGATGAATTTTCAATATTGAATTTCAGGTCATTCTAGTGATCGTATCAAAAGAAATGTTTTACCGCCATGGGCTTTGATGTTCTTCTAAATGATTATTATATGATTTGAGGAGCTGATGACACCTTTCTCTTGCGAAAACCATTTCCTGAAATAAATCGTTGATTTTGTTTGAAAGACAATTTTCACTCGTTTTTCGCACTTCGTCTTATAAATGTTTTTGGGGTAGAGGTATCACTTTAGTGATATGTCAATTGTGTGACTATTGTGCCGTCTAAAGTTTTTGTGCAGTGAGTATTTCCTCGTTTGGGGTAACCGGTGACCCCGATTTGTGTTTATGTGTTATGTGCTATTTGTGAACCATTGTATGAGCAATGACCAAATTATTAGTTGAGGTGTGTTCATTGTAGGAGCAATTGAACAAATCGTTTAGTATCAGTTTAATTGTTATGTGGAGATATCTAGCTAAAATTAAAAATGACTCTAATTGATGTATTGTCATTGTGCCATGTGTAGATACATGTGATCTTAGATGCAATAATGCCTTATCTGGATTCTTGATAAATTGACTGTGTCTAATAGATGATATGTAGCTTATTATTTGGACTCTAGGAATTTGTTGTTGATATTGTAATTGTTGTGGTTGCCGATGACGTTGTTGTTGTTGCGGTCGTTCTGGTTGCTATTGTTGTTGTTATCGTTGCTGTTAAATATTATTAGATGAGATAATAAAGATGTCACTCTGTTGAGACTATTCCAATAGTAGTTGTTGTTGTAGTGTTTATGGTTGTTGTTGAATTATTCTTGTTGTGGTTGTTGTTGTAGACGTTGGTAATAGGGCATTGTCGGGCAGTGTATCCGGTTCTTTCCGTTGTTGTTGGTGTTGTTGTTGTTTGTAGCATGTTGAGTCCGATGGGAATGGCGTGGTCGTCTCCTGAGTTAGGTATGTATGAATGAACCTGGTTATTATTTCTTGAGTTACCTGGCTGAACAAGTAGGAGGGACGGCCGCCCAATCACTTACCGCCGGTAAACCAGGAAGTAATGATCAGCAAGGTGGATAGCGCTAGTCGTCTATATGGCGGTAGTTGTTAGTGGGAGGGTGTTAGTTTTGATCGGTAAGATTTTCGAGGACGAAAATATTCTAAGTGGGGGAGAGTTGTAACGCCCCAAAAAGCAATTCAATTATTTATTTAATTGAGTTATTTAAGGCTTGCAACATTTTATTATGTTTGAATTGATGATTTTAAATTGCCTAAATGTGTTATTTATATGTCAGTGTATTTGATTGCTAGTTAGTAGTGGTATTATGTTAGATAGAGAAACGGGGTTGCATTTAGAAAAATTGGGGGATTGGCTAGTAGTGGGTTTGAGGAGGCCCATAGAGAAATAAAGAAAAGAAAGAAGGAAGAAAAGGGCCGAGAGAGTGAAGGAAAAAGAAAGAAAAAGAAAGAAATAAAGAAGGAAACAAAGGAAGAATAGAAAGAAGAGAACATCGAGAGAGAGAAAAGAAGCGACCCGAGAGGAAGAGAAAGAAAGGAGGCGAAGGGGAGAAGAGGAAGAAGGGGGTAGACCACCATCACCATTGCATGTATGTAAGTGATTTAGTAACCATTCTTCCCCATTTTTTAAGACCTATCTATTGATACTAATTTTATACCCTATTGCTTCATCTTTCACAAATCACCATTGTTGACCATTGGAGCTCAAAATAGAGAAGATGAAGTCTTGCTCATAGTGGAAGCTAGTTTAAGGTTAGGGGGCTCTCTTTCGTTCGTAATAACCTATAAGATTATTATCCTATATGAGTTAGGTTTAGAATGTTTAAATGATTGATTGGTGTGTTGTTTTGTGTTTGATGATGTGTTGAGAAATCAAATTAGTAATTCTATGTGGTGGTAGATGATTCTATGTCAATTGGTGTCAATATGAATATGAGACTAAGTATGCATGTGAGGTGTTTGTTAAATTGCTTAAATGAAATGGTGTGGAAATTGGTGTTTGAGGAGTTGTGGCACTATGTTGCTATTTGGTGTGTGGCGTGTTGCCTGCGTGTGCGTTGTGGCACTATGTTGCTTGTTGTTGCGTGGCGTTGTGTTTTGTGTGTGATGGTTGAGAGTAAGGGTGAGCGTTTCAATTTAACGTAATTGGGTATATGGTGGGTTTGTGGGGCTTTGGTGTTTGGATTGATTTGGTGATGTATATGTTAAGATTGATGAAGGATTAGATTAGTTGTGGTGTTATTTTGATGAATTAATAGTGTTAATATGCGATTTTCCCTTATGAGGTGAGGAGATGAATTTCGATTTTGTGGTGAAATTGGTGTGGTTGGTAGCGAATTCATGTGTATGGTGATAGGGATATATGATTGAGTAAATTGGGATTAGAAGAAATTGAGAATAAGATAGTGTTGCTGTTGCTGTGTATGAAAATAAAATGTGCAGGTTGCAAATAAAATGTCGCTGTATATCATTTGACAGTGTTGCTGTTTGCTGTGTGTCAAATAAACTGTCGCTGTATATCGATAGGCAGTGTTGTTGTATGCTGTTTTACTAAATTAAAAATGTTGCTGTTTGCTGTTTATCAAAACAAAGGGTTGCTGTCTTGCTGTTATTTATATATAGGAGTTGCTGTTTTATGAAAGAAATGCGCCTCTATTTTACAAAAAATGAAGCGCTGCTTTTGTGTGTAAAGCGTGCTGTTTTCATACTGCTGTTTTGCGCTAAAAGTCCACTGTTTTACTGCTGTTTTTGGACCCGAAAAATATTGCTGTTTTGCGCTAAAAAACCACTGTTTCCATTCTGATTTGTCGCTGTTTGTGAACTGATTTTTCTGTATTTTGTAAATGAAAGGAGCGTGTATTGTTACTTAAGATTTAAGGCAATTAAACCAGAACTTAATCCAACTGTTTGGATTCCACTTTCCACAAATTGGAATCTGTGGTAAGTGACTGTTTGGATTCCACTTTCCACAAATTGGAATCTGTGGTAAGTGGCCTCTAAGCCCCACTTACCACAGATTACAATTTGTGATGAAATGTTTGCCCAAAATTTAAATATGTTGCTATTCGAATTTTTAAATAGGTTGTCACTTAAATTTTTATGTCCAGTTACTTACATTCAAATGGTTTGTCACCTAAATTTTTAATGTGTTGTTACTTAGAAATTTAGGAGTATTGTTACTTAAGATTTAAAAATGTCGTTACTCCAATTTTTGAGTGTGATGTTTATGAAGAAGTTGTGATATTAATATGGTGACTATGACGAATACACTCTATGAGTGTTTGATGATGATGATGATGATGATGAGTACTCCAGGTGAGTGTTTTGATGAAGTGCACATGTGTATATAGAGTCTCATGGCATGTGCATAATGTGAAGAATAGGCTTCGGCCTCTTGTGAAGAATAGGCTTCGGCCTCCTGTGAAGAATAGGCTTCGGCCTCTTAATTGTGACGAATATGGTACCATCATGCATATACCCAGGTGTGGGTTGCATTTTCATGCGCATACATGTTTATGACTGGTGATATGAATTACGACTTTGGTTTGCGTTTAGCGACGATGAGATTGATGATATTGACGATGATGCCTTAGTGCCTATGTTTATTGACGATGATGTCTCTTGGTGATTATTATTGACGATGATGCCTTAGTGCCTATGTTTATTGACGATGATGTCTCTTGGTGATTATTATTGACGATGATGCCTTAGTGCCTATGTTTATTGACGATGATGTCTCTTGGTGATTATTATTGACGATGTTGCCTTGGTGATTATAATATATATGTTGTAAGATGATGATGTATGCTTATGAAGTCGTGTATTGGTGTTTCTAGTTGCCTCCTCTAGTATGATGCTCATCTTATTTGTTATTATTTATGTAAAGAGACTCACCCTACTGCTTTTATGTTGCTTCTCATGTCGGCAACGTGCAGGTGATAGCGAGTGAAGGTGATCTAGTACCTTTTTCTAGTTGGTCGAGTCAGCTCTGATACGTAGCACCGAGGGGGCGTTTTAGCTTACTGTTTTATTTAAATTGATGTTATTAAACTATTTACTTGGTGATGTAACCTAATATGTTGAGACTGGTGTTTTCCGCTGCGATGCCTTTATACTGATGTTGACGTGAGCTAAACAGGATATTATGGTTGACTATGGTGCTATGTATTACGCTCTTTATGACTTTATGAATAAATCATTTTGGTGCTATATGTCGTTGTTTTAAAATGTGGCACCCTCTTGCGGTTGCACTGAAAAAGGTTTTTGGAAACTCTGATTTCTTTTAAATAAATTAAATAGTAGTTATTTGAAGGGGGTGTTACACTCCGCATAAAACATCTTTTTTAAAATAGCTTACAATGCTGAGTACACTCCGCATAAAATAGCTTACAATGCTGAGTCCGGGCAATTAAAGTCTCATGAGGAGAATTATCCAACTCATGATTTGGAGTTGGCAGCTATTGTGTATGCACTGAATATTTGGAGACATTACCTGTACGGGTCTCGTTTCGAAGTCTTTAGTGATCACAAAAGTTTAAAATATCTGTTTGATCAGAAAGAACTGAATAACAGGCAAATGAGATGGGTAAAATTTCTGAAGGATTATGACTTCGAGTTGAAGTATCATCCAGGAAAGGCCAATGTTGTAGCTGATGCGCTGAGTAGGAAATCCATTCACATGGCAGAGTTAATGATGCGCGAAATGGAATTGTTAGAGTCTTTTAGAGACTTGAATCTGAATGCAAAGCAAAGGAGAAACCGATTAGGGTTGAGCCAAATAAGGATCTCTAGTTCCTTAAGGGATTCTATTCGCTTAGCACAGGAAATGGATGTGAAGCTGCAATCACAAAAAGTGTTGCCACACTTTACCGAAGATAGTGATGGAGTTATTTGCTTCAACAGTAGAAGATATTAAAAGGCAAGTGTTAGAGGAAGCACACCGAAGTCTATATTCTGTACATCCTGGATCTACCAAGATGTATAGAGATTTAAAACAGATGTACTGGTGGCATGGAATGAAATTAGAGATTGTGGAATTTGTGTCTCGATGCCTAACTTGTCAAAGAGTTAAGGTAGAGCATCAGAAGCCTGCTGGTCTGTTGCGGCCACTAGACGTGCCAGTGTGGAAATGGGAAGACATTTCTATGGATTTTGTCATGGCACTGCCAAGGTCCCAAGCCGGTAACGACTCCATTTAGGTAGTTGTGGATTGGTTAACTAAATCAGCTCATTTTATTCCTGTTCGTTTGAACAGTAAAGTATCCAAGTTAGCCGAGGAATATCTGAGGAGCATAGTGAGGTTACATGGGGTTCCTACCAGTATTGTGTCGGATCGAGATCCAAAGTTCACTTCTCGATTTTGGAAAGCTTTGAATAAAGCCTTGGGGACTAAAGTATTTGTTAGTACCGCGTATCACCCGCAGACGGATGGTCAGGCAGAGAGAACTATCCAAACTTTAGAGGATATGCTTCGGGCTTCTGTGCTCGATAACGGAAGAAAATGGGAGGATCATCTTCCATTAGTGGAGTTTGCCTACAACAACAGTTATCATTCCAGTATCGGAATTTCCCCATTTGAAGCTTTGTATGGAAGGAAATGTAGAACTCCATTATGTTGGTGGGACGTCGGTGAGAATCGATTGTTAGGACCTGAATTGGTTCATGAAACTAGTGAAAAGATTCGGCAAATCAGAGAAAGAATGAAAGCTGCCCAGAGTAGGCAAAAGAGCTATGCCGATAAAAGAAGAAGGCCGTTAGAGTTTGAGTGGGGTGATCATGTATTTTTAAGATTGTCACCAACTATTGGTACAGGCAGGGCATTGCGAGCGAAGAAACTCAGTCCTCGGTATATTGGACCTTTCCAAATTATCGAGCAGGTTGGGCCACTGGCTTACCGTATTGCCTTGCCTCCACCATTGTCCAATCTTCATGATGTATTCCATGTATCTCAATTGCGGAAGTACATTCCCGATCCGGGTCAGCCGTTGAATTTCGAGACGATTGACCTTCGACCGGACCGTCTTTCCAACCCCATCCTAGTTACATCATGGAATGTGGCGAGAAACATCGATCCAAGTGGATTGGTCCTTTTGTTATTACTAACATTTTTCCTCATGGTTGTAATACCCTAATTTTGTCCGATAAAAAATGAGAGATTTTATTTATTTTTAATAAAAATAATATCCATTTTTATGTTCATGTCATATATTATTTTATTTTAGTTTGCTACAAGTTTTAATTTTTGAAAAAAATAATAATAATTAGAAGTATCAAAACAAAATAGACAAAGGAGAAAATAGGGGGGGGTCTGTAAAAAATATAGAGGTGCAATCAGGATTGGGCCATTTAAAGCCCATTCCTCCACCAAACCCAATCCAACTCCTTCCTAACCCAACACCCAACTCCTTCCTAACCCAACACCCAACTCCTTCCTAACCCAACACCCAACTCCATCCAACCCACTCCAACTAAACCCTAATTCGAATTCCACCCCTTCCAAACCCTAAAAAATTCGGCCACTTCCCTCTCCCCTAACCCTAAAACTTGACCACATTCACTCTCCCCCTTTTACCCAAAAATGAGCCACATTCACCCCTATTATCCCATGGTCAAAGTCGACCCACTCCCCTTTATTCCCTCCTTGGAACTCACAATCCCACTTCCCCATCTTCCACTTCCCCATACACGCCACCCACTCTCTCTCACACACTTCCCTTCACCAAAACCTAACTCACATCACTCCCCTCACATCACTCTCCCCCCAATGGCTCTCTCCCTTCCACGCCTCTCTTCCTCTCTCTCTCATATGCTCCCTCCATCTCCTTTCTCTCACACAACCTCCAAAACACATCACTCCAATCATCCCCATCAAACCCTAGCCATCAATCCTCCTCTCTTCTCTAGCCGTCCACTCCTATTTCTCTTCTCCATCTCCACACGTTTTTTCCTTTCACCACCTCTCACGAAATCGCCATTTTTGGCATCACCACACAAGGAGGCCGTTGGTCACTCAAAAGCTCACGGGTTCATCCAAGGAAACATGCTTTCCACTTCGTTTTCTCCAAGGATAGCACGCAAACGGATCTATGCACAAGACTTGGTGAAGAAACCGAAGGTCAAAGCGCATCATTGCAAGGCCAAGTTTTAGTATAAAGAGAGGTCACGGTTTTGAAGCATAGGGGGGGTCTTTTCGAGAAAAAAAGAGAGGAGAGGTCGAAGTCTTGAAGGATTCAGGAGCAAGAGGAAGCGAAAGCGGATCGGGAGAAGTTTCTGTGAGAGAGAGATTATTTTTCGTTTTTTCTCCTCCTCTAAAATTTTCATAGTTTTATTTTTGTTGTTGTTATTGTTGGTAAGGTCTCACCAAAAGGTTCATTATTCAAGGTTGGTTTAGTATTCTCTCTTAAATTTCTTGTTTTATCTTATGATCTTTGCATCTCTATTCTAATCAATGTAAATTTGTTGTCTCATAAATTCTTTCTGTTCATCTTCACGTATGTGGTGTTTTTTAGAGGTTGAATGTTAGACTTTTTTTTTAAAATAGAAGAATACAAAATGCTTTATATTCTGATGCCCTTGTTGCTTTTTTTAAAATAAGAATAGTTCAGTTTGATTGCTTATCTTTGAATGTCATGTTTCTCTTTGGGGAAATGTAGTAGTGTCCTTTTTATCAACAATAATAATTGTTATCAAAATAAGAAATGTAGCAATGTCTTTTTTATCAACAATAATAATTGTCATCAAAATAATAACAATGAGAATCAATTTTTTTCTTCTAAAAAATGATCTGATCGAACCCTTAGGAAGAGTGAATATGATTTAGCATCTCAAACTTCCTATTAGCAATTTTTCTTCTAATATCAAAAAAGGATTTAAGATAAAATGCTTCTTTAAATAATTAGTAGACCTCTTTTATACCAAACGCCAACAAAAAAAAAAAACACTTCACATAAAATCATTTTTCTGAAAAAACTCAAAAAAACATTTCCTAGTAATTAATAAAAGAGGGGTAGTCAAGACATTTCTTTTGCAATTATTAGACAAGTAAACCTTTTTTATATATATATGTTTTTTTATTTATTTATTATTTTTTTTTTAACCAAAAATTATCTCAACCAAAAGTGATGACAAAAGAATCCCAAAGAAAAAAAAAACAGAAAAACATTTCCTTAGTAAAAAAAGAGTGGTAAATAAAACATTTTTAAAACAAGTAAACTGCTATTTACACCCCCCAGGCTCAAGCATAAGGCCCTTTTTGTCACTTAAGCCCAGTTTCGCTAACTGGGCCCTCCTATGCGAACTGGGCCTCCTTTTTCCCCACACCCCTTAATTTTGATAACTTAACCCCTTTGAAAGAGCCCAGCATTTACACAGCCCATTGGAAAAATTCCCTGATTTCTACACCCCTCTTTTTTTTAAAATGCAATCCTCCTCGCTGTTTACACCCCAGTTTTGATAATACAGCCTCCCTGCTACTTGCCCCCCCCCTTTTTACTATTTCACCTCCTGTTTCTCTTTTTAAATTTCGTTTCTTTTCCCTAAGCGAACTTATTTTCTTTTTTTTCACAAACCCTCTTTTCCCAATGATGGATAAATGTCTCACAAACCAAAAATCAATTCAATTGCGAAAACTCTTTTGATTACCTAAAATAAGAACCAATTATCATTAATGATCACTCGCGCCGTTGCCGTTTGGTTATTAACGGTAATTTCATTTTCAAAGGAATTAGTAGTGTGACCACTCTAAACCATTGTTGTTTGGTCTTCATGAACACTCCAACTTGAATAAAACCAATTGTCATCGATGATCACTCGCGCCGTTGCCGTTTGGTTGTTAATGATGATTTCATTTTCAAAAGAGTTAGTAGTGTGACCACTCTGAACCGTTGTTGTTTGGTCATCGCGAACACTCGAATCAAAAAAACAAAACCTTTTTAAAAAAAACCAGAACTACGTAGCTTTGAATTCTCCATCGCACCGGGAGATACGTAGGAGCGGATATCCTCCGTCAAGCACAATAAACTAAAAACATTTTTTTTTTCTTAAAAAAAAAAAACAAACACTTTTGCCAAAAATAAAAATTTTCATTAAGTCTTTTCATTCTCTTTTCGAAAAAAGGGGCAAATTTAAGTATTTTCCAAATCAGCACTTAAAACCACACATCTAATTAAAGGTTCCCTTTCGGTAGAAAGGAGGCGTGGGGTGCTAAAACCTTCCCTATGCCTAACCGACCCCCGAACCCAAATCTTCCGGTTTTCCAAGAGGCCATCCGCTTTCCAAAAGGTTTTTCTTCAATATTTTCCTGATAAAAAATATTGGTGGCGACTTCATTGATTTTCAAAAAGTTGTAAACGAAGAAAGATTCCCTCAGGGACTTTTTCGGGCGCAACAATGGTGTGGTGGAAATAAAAAGTGAGGCGACAAACAAAGTTTTCAAAGTCGATGGAAAGCGCCTCAAGTTATTCCATGAGAGTTCCGCAACTGAAGATGCAACCATAAGAGAACTCTCATTGGAACATGCCACCTACACTGAAGTTTGACCAGGGAGTTCATCCTCCTTACCCTTATTTTATGCTTGTTGTTGTCATTGAGGACAATGTATGATTTGAGTGTGGGGGGGGGGGTCTTTTAGTAGCTTAGTAGTTTGTCTTTTTCTTTTAATGTTTGGCTTGTTTTTCAGTTTTCCTTCAAAAAAAATTGTTATTTTAGCATGTTTTTCCATGAGTTCTTGGTTTGTACAAGTTGTGAGTGATTTTACTATTCACGGACCATAGGTGTTTTGACATGACTTGATTGATTTCTTGTTGCTCTTGGTATAATAAGTTCGATGTGAGCACTAGATTCTGCATCATCTGTGATAGTCAGTGTCCCTGGTGAGAATTAAGTCTTTTATTGGATGGACTACATTTTGTCATTCTCTCATTTCTTGTGTGTGACTCACTCGTGTGTGTTATTTACTCTAGAACTTGACTTGATTCTTGTTGAAACATTTGTTCACATGCATGTTTGAAATGATCTAGGCAATTCTGTTTTTTTAGCTACTAGCCAAATAAGCTTACCCTAAATTTATCCCTTTGTGTAAGTCCCTTTGAGCCTTTTTATCCCATTCTTTGTTTTATAACTCATTACAAGCCCAAAAGTGAAAAACAATGTTATTACCCAATCTTAGAGGGTGAAGGAGCTTTGAATTGAGAATTGTTAAATCCATAAGTGTGGGGGTGTCCAAATTGTGCAATTGTGGTTCTCACTTGGGTTTGTTCTTGGGTTCTCAATGGAAAGTTTGACAAGTACATTTGTATAGAAAAATATTCCCCAAAAAAAAAAAGAGAAGAAAAAAAAAAGTGTGCATTTCTTTTAATTTTTGTTTTAAGAAGAATGAAAGTGTGTAGAGAGAGTTATGTGGAGAAGTATATCAAAATAGAGAAATTCATCATACCTTGTTGAAGTTGGATGCTCTCATGCTCACTTTACAATTGATTTTCATTGCTTCTTTATCCTCTTTGATTCTCTTAGTCTAGTTCCCCCTTAGGATTATCCCACCTTGACCTTGACCCCATTACAACCCTTATAAAGACCTTTTGATCTTATGTGCATGTGTTCTTAAGTGTGGATGTTAGAAGCTTGTCAAGCATATGGTAGTTCTAACTTTCATTGATGTGCTTATTATATATATGAGAGTAAACACAAGCCTAGTCACTTGAGTGATTGAGAGCATTACGTATACATATCCTGTGAGGACTCATCACTTATGATTCACTCTCTGGTGCTCTATTCTCTTGTTTGCCTTGATTGCAATTAAATGATATCTTTGATTGTCATTCTCCTTGAAGCCTAGGAAAAGCATCTCTCTTACGACTTTGCATTCTTTGGGTTCATTGGAAATTCATGTATTGTTTTTGTGTCTTGTTTTTTGTGTTTTGCCCGGAGTGCAAAAGCTTAAGTGTGGGGGAATTTGATCAGTGCATTTTAATGCACTCTTTATAGCTTTGCACTTGGTATTTTTGATTGTGTTCTCTGTCTAATATTTAAGTCTTAGCGCGTTTCTAGATTTTGGGTCTTATTTGAGCAATATAGTAATTTCTTGATTAATTCTTGTTTTTATTGCATATTGACCCCTATCTACTCTGCAGGTCATAACTATGGCCGTGGTTATCCGATTGAGGCGTACGAGCATGCTTTGGAAAGCTAAGGAACAGAGCTACAATTCTTATGTTGAGCTCAAAACCCAATTCTGAAGTCTTGAAGGTGAAAACTGCGAATTACCGAAGCAGTACTGTGTAAAACGGGTTTTGGGCCGAAAATTAATTTGTTAACGGGCTTTTATCCAATAGCCCATTTAGGGATTAGGTATTTCGTTTTAGTCTTGTAGATTTGGCTGGTCAGCGGCCGTTTTACCTATCTTATGCGTTATCATAGACTTTACAAAATTTTTGTGCTCTAGCCTCCATGGAAGCCTAAACTCCTAAGTTGATTCATCGGTGAAAGGCTGTCGTCTACGGATTTTGAGGTTCGGTGTCTAATGTTAATTCGTTTATTTCGTTTTTAGTTTTCAATTCTTTCTTCTCTATCAATTCCACATTTGAATTCTTTGTTTGCAAATTTTCATCTTTGTGTGATGCTTAATTACCCAGATTTCGCTTATATGCAATACGCGAATCGTTTATATATGACGTTTGTTTATATGTGAATCTGTTTTTCGCAACTCTTAACTATTCGGGTTATTTAATCGCTTGTTTTATTTAATTCGAGTAGGAATTGATAGAGGATTGATTGAATTCAGTTATGATATTGATTGTGTTTAGTGGCGCTTGTTCACCATCATGATTGATTGAACACGTTGTTTTGACGCTTGCTTTAAAACGGTGTGAATTCGTATAAACTAATTGACGCTTGCTTGATTAGTTTATTATCAATCAAGAACTGAAACCTTGAACGAGTCTTGCACGAATATTTGGAACCAATGATGAATCCGAGACACGCACCCGGAAACCGGTGAATCGATTGTCGCTTTAAGATTGTTAAACACCTCAAACACAAATCGTTTTCTTCATAAACAAACCCCCCTATTTTATTGTTAATTTTGTTCCTGATTTTGGTAATATTAGTATAAGAGTTTGTGAGACGACCAAGGTTTCTCACCCTGTACTACATTCTTAATCCTTTTTAATTATTTTGACCCGCGTACGACCGCTGATCAAATTGGCGCCGTTGCCGGGGATCTCTAATTAGGGATTACCAACTTCAGGACTCACTAACCACTAACATTTGTTTTTGAGTTTTGTTGCCTTGCAGGTTCGGTTGGTTTCAGCCCCGTTCTGTTTTGTCTCTGATTAGGTGAAAAAACAGTTTTCAGGAGATTTTCTCGGATTGCTTCGAAATTTGGCCAGAAAATCAGAAATAAATCAAGGAGTGGGACTCCCATATATGGGAGCTGTAGCGTAAAAATCTCAAATTCGCTCGTTTTCTATTTTTAAGTAATTGTTTTAATTTTTCATATCTCCAAAAAAATTCAAAAAAAAAATTGTATATCTTTATTTCGATTTATTTAGATTTTTCATACTGTTTTTAATTTTTTTTGGTTAGATTTGATTCGTTTTTTATTTTCTGCATTCATTTTAGCATGAGGACATAGTTGGTATTTCTAGAATTATTGCCAAAGTTTAATACTGTTAATTTGCATCCCTTTGACCTTGAAATTGAGAGAACAATACATCGTAGACTTAGGGATCATATAGAGGATAGTGGTAGTGATAGTGATAGCATCTTTAGCCATAATCTCTTTGAACTTGGCTCTGATCTTGATTCTGTCAACATGGCTGGTAGAACCCTTAGGGAACTTGCTGCATCTGATGTTACTTAAAATGCTCTATGTATTAATTATCCTAATGTTGATATTCCTTTTGAATTGAAATCTGGTTTAATACACTTGTTGCCAAAGTTTAATGGTCTTGCAGGTGATGATCCACACAAACATCTCAAGGAGTTCCACATAGTGTGCTCAACCATGAAGCCCCAAGGAATTCCAGAGGAGCACATTAAACTAAGGGCCTTTCCCTTCACACTACAAGATGCAGCCAGGGATTGGTTGTATTACCTCCAACCAGGTTCTGTTGAAAATTGGAATGACTTGAAAAAGTTGTTCCTAGAGAAGTTCTTTCCCGCATCCAGAGCTGATTCAATCAGAAAAGAGATATGTGGTATCACACAAAACTCCACTGAGTCTCTACATGAATACTGGGAAAGATTCAAGAAACTGTGCGCAAGCTGCCCTCACCACCAGATCTCTGAACAACTGCTCATCTAGTACTTCTATGAAGGGTTACTACCCATGGACCGTAATATCATGGATGCTGCTAGTGGAGGTGCACTTGTAGACAAGACCCCAGCAGATGCAAGAGCTTTAATAGAAAATATGTCCACTAACTCCCAACAATTCACAACCAGAAGCAACTCTGCACTTCTAACAAGGGGAGTAAATGAGATACATGCTAATAATCATAAGATCTTAGAGAACGGGTTGGATGAACTCACAATTTTGGTAAAAAAATTGGCAACAGGTCAGACAGCAAGGGTTTGTGGTATTTGCACCTCTACAGAGCATCCCACAGATTCTTCTCCTACACTGCAAGAGGATTCTAATGTTGATACCCCTCAAGCATATGCAAATAATATATTTAACCCTCAGGCCAATGTTGATTTTTCTTCTAACAGGTACCACCCAAGCTGGAGGAATCATCCAAACCTTAGATGGGGAAATTCAGCTGTACAACAACAACAACCCAGTCAACAAGTTAATCCATCACAAGCTGCTGCCAGGTCTGAACCTTCATTAGAGGATCTAGTTAAGCAGATGGATGCCCAAAATCTCCAGTTCCAACAGAGAACAAATTCCTCAATTCAGAATTTACAGACACAAGTGGGACAGGTGGCTACCACAATTAATCAGATGCAAGCCAGAGAGGCAGACCAACTGCCTGCTCAAGTTGTAGTTAATCCAAATGCACCAAACCCCAATGTTAGTGTTATCACATTGACATCTGGGAAGGTTGTTGACACCCCAAAGATGCCTGAAACTACTGTTTTGAAAAATAATACGGCACCTGAACATGTTTCTGATGAACAAGAAATTCCACTCCCTTTCCCTCATAGAGCAATGAGTACTAAAAAACGAGATGAGGCGGATAGGGACAGTGAGATCTTAGATACTTTTAGGAAGGTGGAAGTCAATATTCCCCTCCTTGAGGCAATCAAGCAGATTCCAAAATATGCCAGATTTCTGAAAGAGTTATGCACACACAAGAGAAGGAGAAGGCTGAAAGGAACTGAAAAAGTCAATGTGGGGTATAATGTTTCATCCCTCATGTTGCCCATACCTCAAAAGTGCAATGATCCAGGAACTTTCTCCATCCCATGTATCATAGGAAATAGTCAATTTGACAATGCCATGCTAGATTTATGAGCTTCAATCAATGTAATGCCCACATCTATTTTTAACTCTCTTGCTCTTGGACCTTTGCAGGAAACAGGTGTTACCATCCAATTAGCAAATAGAAGTAATGCTCGACCTGCTGGACTGGTTGAGGATGTTCTTGTTAAAGTTAATAATTTGATTTTTCCTGCAGATTTTTACATTCTAGACATGGAGGAAGAAACTAGGTCCAACAGGTCGCCTATCATTTTAGGCAGGCCTTTCTTGAGGACTGCAAAAAACTAAAATTGATGTACATGCTGGGACTCTTTCCATGGAATTTGGTGATACCACTGAAAAATTTAGCATCTTTAATGCTAAGAAACACCCCATGGAAGAGCATTCCCTTTGCAAAATTGAATTGCATGATGGTTTGGTTGATACTTTACAGGTTGACACACTTCCTATAGCTGATGTTGTGGATGTAGTTGCTGCTGCCATTGAGCATCCATTTGTTTTAGAGCTTGAACCACCCCATAGAAAATTTAATTATGCATATTCAGAGGGGGGTGGGAAGCTTCATGAGACTAATATAGCAGGGTTTAAATCTGAACTAAAAGAGAAGCCGCCAATCCTAAGGAAACACAGGAACAACAATGGTCTAACCTTGGCGGGCATTCCTGCCAAGAAAGTGTGGAAAGCTAAGCATGATAAGTTGATTTCCAGAAAGGAGTTCTCCATTCGGCATAGAGTTTTATGGTTCAGACCCCGCCTGAAAATTATGGTTGGGAAACATCGATCCAAGTGGATTGGTCCTTTTGTTATTACTAACATTTTTCCTCATTGGCCGATCGAAGATCATTCTCCAAAGCTTTAATCTTGGTCGAAGATTCCTTTGCCTCCCTCGGAATCTTCGACAACTTGCACTCCAACATGCTCTTATTGCTACCAAACTTCTGCACGTCAACCTGAAGATCAGCTATCTTGGCCTTCGAATGCTTCAGATAACTGGCCACACTCCTCCACCGACTGCCTAAAGGAATTTTCCACAAGATGAGCCATGAAGAATCTCCAGATCCCATATGTCTTAATAGCCGCCATAGCAGGCCCGAAGCCCATGGCGACGGCTTTCTCATGGTCACCCGGTGGAAGCACTCCATTAAGAACTCGGTTGAGAGGGTACCTAGAATCCCAAGTCGTCTAAACAGGGCCCTCGGCAGTAGCAGTTGTGACGACCTTCAGATGTTTGCGCCATGAAGGGTCGGTAGGAGGATCGGCAGCACCAACTTGATCCAACGGAGCGAGACCAGGAGTTTACAGTGGTTTGGAAGGAGAGGCCTCCTTCGACGCAGTACCGTTTTGTACCTCAATGACAGCAGGGATAGGAGCAGGAACATGGGAAGCATTGGCCGGGGAATCAGCATCGGTATACCCTTACCTCTTCCTCTGCTCGGCACGAAGACGCTTGCGCTCGGCAACACAGATGGAAGACATGCATGAAGATTCTGCAAAAGAAGAAAAACCGATCAGCGTCAAGGCACAGCCAAAAACAAGAAACATATAACAAAGAAAAAGAAAATTACTCAGGTACAAAATTAAAGCTGTTTCCAACTTCTCAGTGCTCAACAAAAGGGTGGGTTTGGTCGGTGCACACTCCTAAAGTCACTCTATATCCGCTCGGTCAAAAGAGGAAAGATCCCGCTCGTCTATCAGCCGCCCCTTTCGGGGTCTGCGAGTCAAAGATAAGGGAAACCGCTCCTCGCCTCGCTCGTTGACCAGCAACGTAGAACAGGACGACCCCGCCTCCAACTTAAAGAAACTCTCCTTAAAATGCTAGTAGCTGCTCTTGTAAACGGCCATAAATGGATGTCGTGGGATATTTCATAGAGAAACCCACGACATAGACTGAACCCCCCCCCCCCCAACATCAACTGGATGACATAGAAGTGCCTGAACCCCCAACCTCCTCGTCGGTGTCAAGATCCGAGCGGGCGTCCCTAACTTCATCTTTCACCCAACCATAGGGAACCACTGGGTCAAGAATCTCTTTTTGCTCTAAACTAGAATCGTCAGACATCCCTAAAGAGGAAGACGAAGGTTCACTATCAGAAGATACAAGTTGCTCAAGTTCAAAAATCAAATGTCTCCCCTTACCCACTATACACTCAACGCATCTACCACCACAACTCTCCTTCATACAAAACCTAATGGTTGAGGTAACTCCTGTTTCGCTATCACTACTTATCAGTACCTCTGACATTGCATAAACAGGAACCAACTTTGACACCAAAACAAAAGAAGAAAAGCGAAACTAAAAACAAGCATATGCAGGCCAAGAAAACACAAACATAGGAGAAGTTTGAATCAAGAGCGTACCTTGACTCAACGAAGGAAATGAAGTGGTGTTGGGAAACTACAGACTGACGGCGCAAAAACAAACACCCACGGGAATGGTGAGAAGGACGAGCAGGATACCAGGGGAAGAAGAGCAAAAGCGCAAGATTGGTGAGAAGAAGCGAAAGTGGTAACAGCGAGAGAGGGAGTGTATTTATAGGTTCTTCCAAAAAATAAGCGAACGGTCGCGATCTGCAAATCAATGCTTCATCCAACGGTGCGTATGGGGCGTGGAATAGGCGGCACAGATCAATACACCCTTTCGCATCCCACCGTTAGATGAAGACACGTGTCGATTCGCGAATGGAGGAATTATTACATGACCCTCCTTGGAAACAGGCGCCATAATCATATGTCACACGTCACGCGGCATCAGTCAAATCAAACTTCAACATTGAAACCGAGCGATCCACGCAATGTTGAAGAGGAACCGATCGGTGAAAGCGCAAAGTAACAAGCAATGTATGACTCCGCATAAAGCATCTTTTTTAAAATAGCTTACAATGCTGAGTACATCAAAAAAACATAAAATTACATGCGCGGATATACATTCTAATCCTGAGTCCGACCGGTTAAACGTTGGGTCATGGCCGAAGCTTCTTGTTGTTTCCTCGTTTGCACAAAATTCTCCTAAGACAAGCGCCCAGTAGAAGAGCATCCTCTCCGGACCAATGCTCAGCCCAAGAAGACCCTCCAAAGCCAGGTGCGCCGAAAAGAAGGCCACCAACCCCGCTGTCCACGACGCCTTCAGGAATAACCCAGAAATGAGAGGCCGGAGGACACCACCACCGCCCTGACTGCAACAAAAGGTTCCTCCTCTAGAACCTCCGGGAGAAGAAACCGGTGGATCGAAGGCGGACAACACGGTGCTCTGCCCAAATGCAGGCAGGCACGTCGAGTTCCCTGAGTATTCCTGCAAGGAGAAAAATGAAGCAATAGACAATGAAGATCCATAACTCCCTTAGACCAAAAACTCCCACCTCGAGTCCCCTGGTACTCCCGCCGCACATCAAAACGCCAACGGGATTACTCAGGGAACTCGAAGAAGGAGATCTGATCCCACACACGAGAGCAACAACACAGAAGAAGAAAAGCAAGAAAGGAGAGCTCAAGGTACCAACACAAAGGAACATCCCCCCCATATATATACACACACACACACACACACACACACACACACACACACACACACACACACACACCAACACAGGTTCGGTTACAAGACCAACATTTATGGGGACACAAAAAACGACAGTCAAATGAAGAAATCGATACAGTCAAAGCCAAGGGTCAAGGGTCAGACGGTCAGACCATCAATCAATTACTTGTGCAGTTAGGAAAGCACTCACAAGAAACATCGGAAACACCGCCTCCAAACTGAGGGGATAAAAATCCAAAGGCATCGGCCTTTCCACTCAAACTGAAGGGCTAGGAGTCGAAGACTATGTTTCGACAACTGAAGGGCTACGACACAGTCGAGCTCCACTTGTTTGAACAACTTCGCGCTCCCCGCTCCCCGCTCGAAGGGCTCTGTTCCCATCCGGACCGACCGGTTCCTACATCCGCTCGGCTCTCGAAGCACCTTCCTTGAAGGCCGACCGATCGGCCAGAAATATCTAGTCTCTACCTCTCTCAGAAAGGAATGAAGCATAATCAGGGGGAAATATCCCTGATTTCCCTCCTCCTGTCTGTATCGGTCAACTCGGCCATTAATTGTAATAATTAGCATTAATACGCCTTGTACTATAAATACAGTCCTTTGAGGCCAACGAAAAGATCCCCAACTCATTTTCTCTTAATTCAATACTCATTCTTTACATTCCACGTATATCTTGTGTTTGGTCCTTTTCTCAGACAAGAAACCGATCGTAACAGATGTCACGATGTTGTACGCCGGGTAGATAATCTAGGCTAAAAAAATCGGTTTTCGGGTAACCTACTCTGATTGTCCCGAAACCACAACCATTAAACCCGAAAAAAATCAGGGATCATAACTCCCAAAGAAGGGACTTCTACCGGGACTGCGAGGCTCAAAATCCCAAATTTCATCGTTTACTACTTTTTATCAATTTTTTTAATTTGTCATAATCTCCGAAAAATCTAAAAAATTTGCATACCTTCTTTTGATTTTTTTAGATTTTTAGTGGTGTTTTTATAATTTTTGGATTAGTTTTGATGGTTTAATAGATTTTTAGTGGTGTTTTTATAACTTTTTTTAAATTTATATAAAATAAATTTTATTTCTTAATACAAAACGGATTCATCATTTTACTAGATAAATCCGGTTTTAAAAAACATAAAACGGATTTATCTATTAAAATGATAAATCCGTTTTGCATTTTTTTAAAAAGTGCAAAACAGATTTATCATTTTATTAGATAAATCCGTTTTGTATTTTTTTCACTAAGACAGGAGGGTATTTTTGGTTTTTCACTAGGGGTGTGGGGGGGGGGGGGTATGGTGTATAGTGGTGGGGGTACAAAAAATGCAACTCTTGTTGAATTTGGATTCTCTAATTTAGGGTGTTCAGTAGTTCGAACAAATCCAAACTAACCCACCATCCAACAGGGCCGACCCAAGACCCAAACTATTATAGCAAGGGCTCTGGGCTTCAAATTTCTTAATAAAAAAGGGGCCTCGAAATTTTGCCTTTAAGTAATATTTAAACCAAATTTCATCAAAATACATCAAGTTTGTGAAGCTCAGCTAGCTATCAGGAAGTTGATTATCCTTTGGCGTGTGAGTTCAAATCTTTGTGGAGTCATTTTTGTTTTATTTTTTAAATTGATTTATTTTGTGAGTACATATCACCAAACCAGAAATTTGTACACCACCCTTACCACACTTCTTCCACCTTCACTTTTTGAGCTTGCATGTTTTCTAAGAGGTAAAGTTGGTCCTTTGAAGCTTGCATGTTGCTTTGGAGATTAGGAATTCCATCTTTTGAGCTTGTATTTCAACTTAGAAGCTTGAATAGGGAGTACTATTAGCTACATTGAAGATTGAAGGATTAAAGGAGAGGTCTTGGAGCTGGTGTAGTGCCTTAAGGGCTTTAGGAGCTTATTTGAAGGGTTAAAGGAGAGGTCTTGGAGCTGGTGTAGTGCCTTATTTTGTAACATCCTGGGCCCTTTTCTGACTTAGTAGGCTACCCAGCAATGCACTCATGACCTTCTCTACCCCTTGTAGAGTTTTTGACTTCCGTGGGAATCGAACCTTGTACCCCGAGGCTTAGGTACAAGCTCAATGCATTCCCACGGAAGGCAAAAACTCTACATGGGGGGGTAGAGAAGGCCATGAGTGCATTGCTGGGTAGCCTACTAAGTCAGAAAAGGGCCCAGGATGTTACAAAAAAAGGCGGCTTTAGAAACGCTACTTTAAGTAGCGTTTAAGCGAATAGCATATAATGTCTCATTTTTTTTTTGGCATTTTTATGCTGATTATTTTTCTTAAGTTACTTCTCTATCCTCATTAAAAAGAAAAGGCCATCAGGGGCGCTTTTTTTTATCCATTTGGGGCGTTTTCGGGCGCCCCTAAAGCTTGCGCTCCCGTAGGTGGTGACCAACTGGAGCGCTTGTAAGAGGCGCCCCTGATGGCCATAGCGCAGGTGACCAACTGGAGCGCTTGTAAGAGGCGCCCATGATGGCCATAGCGCAGGTGACCAACTGGAGCGCTTGTAAGAGGCGCCCCTGAATTTCAAAGGACAAGGGACATCAGGGGCGCTTTTCCTAAGCGCTCCTGATGCTATATTTTTTTTTTTAAATTCTTTTTACCAAATCTAACCAGTTCCAAATCTAACCAGTTCCAAATCAAACCTGCAGCAACAACAACAACCTAAAATAACCAATTGAATTGGGGGATCAAATTTTCAAACCAGCCAATTCAAAATCAAATTCCAAATAAAAAACTTATAAATGCATCTAATATCCATACATAGAGAGAACAAAAATAATATGACATCCAATGTAGCAACAAAATTTACATGTCCACAAAGTAGCAACAAAATTTACATGTCCACTTATTGAGTACAAACAAGCTACCCAAAATGAGCAAAAAAACAAGCTACCCAAAATGACTTGAATTTCGATTTTGATTAATCAAAGAAGCAACATAATGACACCACTCGCCTTTGACCTCAGTAAGTATGTCATCAGAAAATGGAGCTCCAACCTCGTGTCCTGGAAAATACTTCCAAAATAAAATAAAATAAAATAAAGTTAGAACTAAGTTGTTAAATGCTTGATATGGAATTGCTAGCTTATCAAAAAAGAAACTATATAAATTACATACAGGGGAATTTCCATTTGTATGTCAGTGATTATGTCCTTCATATACTTCATAACGTAATATCCACAATCAACATTGTTTGGTTGTCTCGGACACTACAAATCAAAAAAAAATTAATTGTTAAAATGCGAGCAAAATTTACATGGATAAGAATAATATTGATTATAAACTTACCTTTATTACTATCCAATTTGTTTTATTGTTCCCACCTCTAGTCCTAACCTCATTTGATGCCCAAAAAGTTGCCAAACAACTGAAACATCATACATATAACTATATTAATTAATCGAAATAGATACATAATTAATATTGAAATATGCGATGTATCTAAATACACACCTTTCAAACATTCCTCTCATCATGGCGTGTTTGCTATAATCACCGTGACACGAATCCAAATAGAAAATTCTATTTCTCCTAGCATCAATCACCAACAATACCCAATGTACACTACCAAAATATTTCGATAATTAAATAAATAAGACATTTTTGAAAAAACACATTATATATATATATATATATATATAGAGAGAGAGAGAGAGAGAGAGAGAGAGAGAGAGAGAGACAGAGAGAGAGAGATTAAATTTCTTACCCTCCTAAGTTAATGGGTGCCAAAAACCAGCAATCACAGCTGCTTTCAAGTGCCGAAGCCAAGCGTGTATTGATATAGGCTTTTATCGCTTCCTTGCTTTCTTTAATCGCTTCCTTCACGTCCTGAAGTTGCTTTTTTGTCATTTTTTTGTCAATATGAAGGTTGCGTAGAAAAGTACGTTCGGGATCCAAAAATATAAATCTTTGTCTTTGTTCCATGGTGCTCAAAATCACATGGTACAAATACATATAGTTAAAATGTAGACAAATAAATTAACATATGATAATAAATGTAATAATAATAATAATGACGAGTTGTAAAAAAATAACAACGATAACAATAATGATAATAATTATACCTGATATATATTTGAATAGTAGCCGCAGACGCCCACTTGTGCTCATATACCTCTTCAAGTTCTTGATTTGAAAGGAAAATTGTGTCGGCAACTCCGAAGATGTCTTCATCAATCGATACGTGTATCAAATCAGCACCAGACATTGTGGAGGCATGAATCCTTATATAAGTGATGAATTCCCCCAAGGAGGGTGGTTGGGATTGAATATCCTTTCCCTTATCTACTTGCCGAGACACGGATTTATTGCGAGCACTAGAAAGGGGGGGTTGGGACCGAATTTCATTCCCGCTACAAACTCCCCTAGACACTTGCTTCTTGGTACCTATATATTTGAAAATTTAATTAGTTTTCAAGTATGGGACAATAAGCAATGAATTATTAACAAATGTATTAATTGCTCCTTACATTGATAAGATTTGATGGCCATGCCACGAAAGTGCCAAGTGCATCATTCACAGTCAAAAGAGTCATGTCTGCAGTATCAATTGGTACCGGCAATTCAGCATCAGGGACAACAACAAACTGAACACTGACTCTCACATGATTTGAAGGCATAGGAAGATTGTGCAAGGTGGAGCCCTCAGTGTTACAAACAAAGCCCTTTGCAACCAAAGTAAGCGGGTTTGATATAAATAATTCACATTGACAATTGTTAACCTCATTGGACGCAATATTGCAACTATCCCTGAAGCTATCTGGGTCAGGAGATGGTACATCATTAGTCCTTGGACCAACTCTATCTTTTAGTTCTTTAAGTTCTTGTACTAGCATCGATACAGTGGCTTCCAACCTTTTTTCTCTACTTTCTCGTTCCGCTTCTTTTTTTTGCCTCTTTGAAGTCCAAAATGTGGTTGGAGTAATACCAAATCCCAAACCCCTTACACGTCCTAGATATTCTTCAATTGCCAGTGCACGGGCAAGGATGTCATTCAGACCATCACAATTTGAAATATCTCCTTGTGATACTGATTGAGATATTGATTCCTGATTCACAAATATTCTTTAAGTTTAATTTATTCACCTACAATGAAAGACAAGAATTTTATCATACTTACAATTCTTTGTGCCACCTCTCTCGTTCTTGGGTGGTCAACGACACCATCTTTGTTTTGTCTTGCTTCTAACCATAAAACATCTCGGTCAATAGATTCCTGAGCAGGATCTTTTCCTTGCTCCCGCAGCTATTAAAATTTACCGTCTATTACTAAATAATTCAGAAGATTAATTTAATAAATTAAAGATAAAATAAAAGATAACGTGCTTACCATTCGCTCTTCAATCTCAGCATAACCTGTAACACCGGCTCTCCAAGGGTATTCAGGACGCTGCGCTCTCTCGCGATTTTCTTGGCTCCTTCTCTATAAAGACACATGTTTTTACATGAATACCTTATAAGTGTCAAATATAGGTATATGTATGATATGTAATTGTACAAACCCGGAATTCCTCTTCTTCACGTGAAATAACAAATGCCCTCCAATCCTCCAATGGTATACTATCTGCATACGGTGGTGGAGGATGGCTTCTGATGTTCCCGTCATCATCTCTCACCATCTTTGTTAGAGTTGATCTGTATTTTCTATGCGCCTTTCCAGCTTTCATAAGACAATAGTCTTTATGAGAGTCATCCACATCAAAGTATTTCTGCTTACATTCAACAAAATGATTATAAATAAACTTACATATTTAATTATAAAATAACCTAAAAGTCAAAAATCAGAATCATACTTGTATCATATGCCATAGCTCATCCTTATGCTTCTCGAGTAAGGCCTCCTTTTTACTAATCCAACTGCTGATTGTAATTGGTACATCCTGCCTTGCTCTGACACCAAGGAACATTTTCAATTGTTTCCCGTTGGCACCAATTGCTTAATTTTTAGCATTCCATTGGACCTGCATTATTACTTGGGTAAATTAGATAACAAACAATTAAAAGTACGTAACAAAATTAGTTAATTAGTAAGTATCGTACAATAAGTTTAGGAAGGCCTTTGTTTCCCCGATTGATTATATTCTTCTTAATTGTCATTCCACGACGAATGAACTTTTTTTGGGGCTGATGTTCACTCTCATGACCACTGTGAAGTGCATTATCATGACTCTGATGACCACTGTCATGTGCACTATCATCACTCTGGGAAGTCATCTCACCTGCAACACAATAAAACAATTGCTATTAGGCTATATGTTATTTTAACAATTAAGTTAATTTTTACAATATGAAAATGAATAAAAAAGAAACTCTGCATGATATATTATTACCTTTTCCTTTTCCTCGATCTAATGTTACTAGCCACTTCTTTAATTGTATGATATTTTGTTTTTTGCTTCCTACTACTTTGTTTTCGACGAAACGTAATTCCATCGTTATGATCATGTCTAACATACAAAATTTCCTCTGTAGAAGTATTTTCCCGTATTATTGGTTGTGATGACCCGAAGAAAGGGTCGTCCTCAATGTCAATATCTTCATGAGCTTGATCCCCGAGGTCATTCACCAAAATTTTTTTGTTTGTCAATAAAACAATGCACCAATTCATATCAACTGGATCAGTGACATAAAACACTTGTTGGGCTTGCGAGGCTAAAATAAAAGGTTCATCTTTGTACCCTACCTTGTTGAAATTCACCCGCATGAAGCCCATGTCATCTATTTGTACACCATTATTATTGTCAACCCAATTACATTTGAACACAGGCTCCGAAAACATATTGTAATCCAACTCCCATATCTCTTGTATGACACCGAAGTATGACATATTCGCGTAAATGGGATTTCTATCTTTCGCACTTGATGTATGCAGAGTTTCAGCTACAAGAGTAACCCCACTATTTTGCATTTTACTCTGATCATCATGGAATTTTGTATAGAACGTGTACCCATTTTGTAGATAACTAGTGTAAGAGAAAACATGTATAGTTGGACCTTTTGCTAACCATCTCAATCTTTCAGAAATCGCAGTAGGATTCGAAACAAACTCAATATCAATTTGATCTTTTAGCCACTGTATGAAACTCCGATTGTGTTCTTTTGTTAACCAAACTTCACTCTTAGTTGGGTAGTCACTCTTAAGAATTTCCATGTGTTTGGCAACATAAGAATCAATCTGATTATCATTGTGCAGAACATATAAGTGTGCTTGCTCTAGTTCTTTCCTGGATACCATCACTATTTTCCTTCCTGTTATCCCTTTACCAACACTTCCAATGTGACGTTCCCTTGGCATCCCAACAGAATATTCAACACTAGATAGATAGCCGGTGGAGAACTCAATAGCTTCTTCAACAATGTAGCGCTCAGCAATGCAACCCTCGGGTCGTGATCGGTTTTTAACATATCCTTTTAATATCTTCATGTACCGCTCAAACGGGTACATCCATCTCATGTAACATGGGCCAGACAACTGTGTCTCTCTAACTAGATGAACTATCAAATGAATCATTATGTCAAAGAATGAAGGCGGAAAAAACATCTCAAGCTCACATAAAGTGACAGTAATTGATCTTTGCAGAGCTGGTAACTTTCCAGGGTCAATCACTCTACTACATATCGCCTTAAAGAAGAAACAAAGTTTAGTTATGGATTGACGCACTTTATTGGGCATAATGGATCGTATACCAATGGGTAGCAAATTCTCCATGAGAACATGACAATCATGAGACTTTAGAGACTTTAACTTAAGGTCTTTCATCGATACAAGGTTCGTAACGTTTGAAGAGTACCCCGCTGGAACTTTAACTTCATGAAGAAAATTACAAAAGACAGTTTTCTCTTTTCTAGATAGAGTATGAGCAGCCGGAGGTAGATATGTACGTGTACCCTTCTTTATCGGACCCAATTCTGGTCTCAACCCCATACTAACCAAATCTAACCTTGAATTGATCGTATCTTTAGTCTTTCCTGGCATATTGAGTAAGGTACCAATGACACTTTCGAATACATTTTTTTCAACATGCATCACATCAATGAAATGTCTTACGTATAATGACTTCCAATATGGCAATTCAAAGAAAATCGATTTTTTCTTCCACCCTCGTTTGGCAACATCTCCTGCAAAAGGTTTCCCAAACTTAATGTCTACATCTTTCACCTTTTCAAATAGTTGTTCACCGGTCAAAGGCGAAGGAGCTTTACGAGTTTCTGAATTCCCATTGAATGCCTTTCTCCACACCCGATACTGATGAGTTGGAGGCAAAAAACTCCGATGGCCAAGATATATATTCTTCTTACCATGTTCCAACCACATCCAATCTGTATTATCTTCACATATAGGACATGCACACTGACCTTTATTACTGTACCCAGATAGATTGCCATATGCTGGAAAGTCATTAATGGTGCCAAAAATCATAGCCTTCAGAATGAAATTTTCTTCTCTGAACCCATCATACACCTCTACCCCAATCTCCCACATTTGCTTCAAGTCTTCTATTAAAGGAGCCAAGTATACGTCAATATCATTTCCTGGTTGTTTGGGGCCAGAAATTAACAAAGACAACATCATATACTTGCGTTTCATGCAAAGCCATGGAGGTAAGTTATAAATCGCCAAAATCACAGGCCATGTACTGTGGGAGCTACTCTGGATACCGTGCGGGTTAAATCCATCCGCAGACAATGCAAGGCGTAGGTTTCTTGGGTCATGCCCAAAATCGGGATAATCGATATCAATCTTTTTCCACTGCGGAGAATCTGCAGGGTGTCGTAGCATACCATCTTTAATCCTTTCATCGTCATGCCAAGTCAACCATTTTGCGTCTTCCGAACTACGGTACATACGCCTAAATCGAGGGATTATGGGAAAATACCACAATACCTTTACTGGAGCAGATTCTTTCTTCCTATACCGTGATGCATTACATTTAGGACACGACTTTAACAATGCATGTTCATTCCGAAATAAAATGCAATCATTTGGACAAGCATGTATCTTCTCGTAGTTCAAACCAATGGTGCCTAACATTTGTTTTGCATCATACGTCCGAGAAGGGAGCACGTTGTCTTTCGGCAACATATCTTTCAATAGTGCGAGTAACTCCGTAAAGCTCTTATCTGTCCATCCGTGGCAAGTTTTCAAGTTATACAGCTTTATCACAGCCAATAACTTTGTCAATTCAGTACAGCCCGCATACAACGGTGTCTCCGCATCGGTTATCAACTTCTCAAACATTTGAGGACAGTCATTAAGATCATCTTCAACCGCCTTTGTCATCTCTTCAAATTCGTCGCCATCAACTGTATATGTTTCAGGATAATCAACCGGATCACATCTTTGAGTGCTATTATCCATATTCGAAGGTTCACCTCTTTCCTCGCCATGCATTTTCCAACAAGTATAACTTTGATCGATTCCGTTGGCCTTTAAATGTCTTTCCAACTCAAGTGCAGTAACTCGATTGGCGTAGCAACATCTTAAACAAGGACACTTGAACTTACTAGAAGTTCCTAAACGTTGAACGGCAAAGTTCACAAAATATTCCACGCCTTCGCCATATTCTTTCGATAGACGATTCGCAGACATCCAATTTCTATCCATATTAGACCGAAATTTAATATAAATTCCTGATAAGAGAACTTAAACATATTAGAATAACACACAAAGTACAATTTTTCTAACCTAAGACATCAGAGTTAGTTCTTTTATAGTTTAACTTAAAAATTTTGCTATATAACAACCGAAATTTATTATATCTAATTTCCTGATAAGAGAACTTAAACATATTAAAGGTGAAAAACACACAGAGTACAATTTTCTGAACCCAAGCCATTCAACCTTGGATAACGTCTTTTCTATGCAATTTAACATCCATCATCATGCAATTTAATCCAATTTTCGATTCAATTTCAACTCCAATTCAAACAATCATCAATTTCAAATACACCAATACTTATGAGTACATATGTCAATTGCTCAAGTGTCTAAACAATAACCACAATAAAAAGAAGAGAGAATAAGAAAAGTACCGTAACAAGGGGAAGCAACAACGAACTTGACCTAGATGTGAACGGCAACAAGACAGAACTCGAACCTCCGCAAAAAGTACTCGAACTAGACATAAAAAAATGAATTAATCAACAAGTAGGAGTAATATGCCAATTCAAGGTATTTGCTGTTACAAAAATGAGACATGTGATGTAAGGTGGGACAGGCAGTGAGAATATATATAATGGCCAACTAGGTGCTGCAAGTTGCACCAGCAAGCATAGAACACATGATATAACCGTTTATGCATGCAATTCCAAAATATTAAACCCTAATCAGTCAAAATAACTTTGTTTTTACTCGAATAATTATTAATTAGCTAGCAGGCAATTAATGAAAAGAAACCAGCATGTGCCACCAAACAAAAGCAGAAGCATATATTCTAATAATGGGTCCTACAAACATGTTAAAGAAATGGGATGTGCCACCAAACAACTACAAGATTCTAATAATGGGATGTCCTACATATTCCTACAATATTTTCTAAATCAAAGATACATGCTAAACACTAAACAAATTAAGTTTCTGTGGTTGTTTTATTTAAAAAGGAAATATATTTATGTCAGCTTACCATATACTAACTTATATACTAACTTCTCCAGCTCAGCCCACCATCAGCAGCACCTTTTGATTCTGTTTTTCCCAATCCCATGCGAGCAACTAATTAACTCTTTTGCATATGTCAAATTGGGGTCTGGGTGTCCCCCTCCAAAGTCTTCCTATATTCATGAAAGTCATCCACAAATCAAACACAAGCTATTGCTATAAAACTCAGACTACTCAAAGCTTATCATTAATTAGTATAACCATATATATAAGAGAATAACACCTTTGGTACACAGTTCAGTAAAGAGGTTTCTTGTGCCCCAAGCTCATCCACAAAAATGCGCTTTGCATAAGCTCCGGCAACTCCATGTAATGCATCATAACTTCAATAAAATTATAGAAGGTCGCCTTCATATATCTTATCAGTAAGTCCCTCTGGTGCAGGTCCACCATTTTCCATATTATATTTAATCCCAAAATCCTGCATAATGGAAACCAATTGACATTAAAAATCACTAATCATCCATTGATTATCCATGCTGAAAATGAAGGAAAAAAAAAGTATCATGCAATTCCATGAATCATGCATAACTACATCTAAGAAATGTAAATGTAGGCCAATCTCAACATTTCAATTGCTTAAGCTAAAGGCAAAATGTCAGCCAACTCAATACGGACTTCATAAGTACATTGTCGGGGAGGTCTAAACATTACATCATATCCCATAATAATTATCAGACTTAGTAATCAAATCTAATTCCCTCCTAGAATAATTAAAAGTAAAAACATGGCAATACCAACTCACCTCATGTTACAGTACCTATATTCACGAGCAATCATGTTTAAATACTAAAGACCAGAAAACTGAAAACACTAACAAGCTATGGTTAGAGTTCTCCATAAAGAGAAAGTAATCTCTAGAAAAATGGCATACAAAAAATAACCAATAAAAGTCTAGTATAGCTAATTAGCTATCAATGATTCAAAGGCACATAAAATCCACAATATGTTATGACCTGGAAGTAATAAAAGCATTGGAAACCACCAAGAAGGCCCAGTTATAAGTTCAAACATATAGATGGTGTACAAAAGCTACCCAGAAGAGAAACTGCATTATTTGATATACAAATAATAATAATAATAATAATAATAATAATAATAATAATAATAGCTAGGTTAGGAAATATATTTATAACCGCTTGCTACAAAGGATGCAGATTCCCCACTGTAACAGAAGCAGACAGTTACGCGCAACAAGCAATCTCAGTCATCCAATCTCAATCTAATGGTTTACATTATAACTTACCAAAACAACTTTAAAAGGAAAATGAGAGAAGAAAGTACCTAGTATCTTCTCCTTCTTGTAGAAAACAGAGTTCTCCTTGTATCTTTTCCTTCTGGTAACTCGCGTAACAGAGAGAGAGGGAGAGACAGAGAGAGCGAGCGTTCTGCGTTGACGGCGAGAGAAGGAGGTGTACCGTGGAACTCGCGTATCTTTTCCTCCTTAGGATTAGTGCAGATGGCGAGAGAAGGAGGTGTGAGGAGTGGAGAAGGGGCAATGGGAGGTTCTGCGTTGACGGCGACGGTGGCGTTGACGGTGGCGGTGCGCTTCCGTAGTGTTCTTAGGGAGAGAGAGTGAGACGTTGAGTGTTTAGGTTTGGAGAGGGAGAGTGAGTCGTTACGGTGGAGGGAGTGAGATCTGATGAGGAATTTAGAAATTTTAATATAAGGCATCAGGGGCGCTTCTAAAAAGCGCTCCTAAAGGCCCTGCGTGTTTTGGCCTTCAGGGGCGCTTTTCTAAAAAAGCGCCCCTGAAGGCCAAAACACGCAGGGCCTTCAGGGGCGCTTTTTAGAAAGCGCCCCTGATGACCAAAATACGGAGGGCCATCAGGCGCCCTTTTAAAAAGCGCCCCTGATGGCCCTCCGTATTTTGGTCATCAGGGGCGCTTTTTAGAAAGCGCCCCTGATGATGGCGCCCTTTTAGAAAGCTTCATTAATTAAGTATTCTTTTTTGTCATTTTACATTTATCAGCTATTTTAACTGTTAGTTTTACCAAATACATAATTTTCTATCGGCTAGCTTATCCATTATCTACTATCTGTTAGCTCATCCGATATCAACTATTCCGTCATCCACTATTCGCAAGCTTATCTGCTATCCACTACTTTTTACCACACTCCTAAACATGTTGAGAAAGTTACGCGTGTAACCAGGGGAAAAAAGTAATTGGTAACAAAATAATCACCTTCTTAAATCCGGGCAAGAATCGTCTTCATTCACTAGAAAGTTTCAGTTAGAGAGAGAAATACTCAAAGAATATAATAATAATAATAATAATAATAATAATAATAATATTTTAAAAATAGTATTATTTTATTCTTTGTATTTTTCTCTCTCCAACCGAAACTTTCTAGTTATTGGCGAGTGTAAAGACTTATGATACTAAGGAATTCCTTATTGACAATTACTAAATTTTTCGGTGACCATTATACAACACTCCAATGGTTAGTACATACTAACCACAATTTAGTGTTTGTGTGGTTAGTATATGTTACTAACCATTATACAACAATCCAATGGTTAGTACATAATAACCACAATTTATTGTTTCATTGATGCGGAAATGACTATTATGTCAATTTAATAACAATTACTTAGTACTCTAAGTTAGACTCATTTGCGAGGATCTTTTCTCCCAAATCCTCTCTTTGACCTCCCTCTTTTTAGTTTTTATTCCATATATAGAACGCAAAAACAGAGACACGTTATAGATGCTCACTTCATCAACATTTTCCTCTCTCTATCCCAAATAGGTGGCTCAGTTGGCGAGCTAAGAGATATCGAAGGAGTACGCACCAAATGAATGCAAGAAGGAAGTCCCGGGTTCAACTCCTGAAAACTAACATTTTCCCACCCCCACTAACATTGCTTATAAAAAAAAACCGTCTCATTGTGCTCAATGGAAACAACATGATGCCGCAAGGAGGATAAAGCATTGTAGCAATCACGTGTGTGGCGCATATTTCAGTGATTTGGAAATATCCTAGTTTCGTAGTGCAAAAAATGGACGTTTGTGAAAATTGAAGATTGATCGAAGAAGGTTTAGATACGTCTATGATATAGGTAACTTTAATTAACCTGTTCTAAAACCGAGAAGGAACTTGGTGGCTAGAAATCTAATACAATCTCTACATTTAAATCTTGAGGGTGTGTGACATCATCAATTGAGGTGGGTCCTCCCCCACTTTTGGCGCCAAATTTTCCCTTCCTCCCCTCTTTTGGCGCCAAACCTCCAACTCTCCTCCCCCCACCCCCCTCCCCCACTTTTTTTTTTCATTTTTAATATTTTCATTTTTTAAGAATACATTTAAATTTAAGAAAAAAAATAGAGCTATAAATAGGTAAAGTTTGTTCCTCAATAATCGGATTAGTGAAAAATGAAAATTAATTTCGTAATAAATTATGTAAAGTGTGATGCTAGCCATTGTGTTTTGAGGTAATTTAGAGTCTGAAAAAAATTAGTTGTTCAAAGGAAATACTAATTTTGTAATAAAATACGTAAAGTGCAATGCAAAACAGTGTGTTTAGGGGTACTTAAGCGGTCAGAAAAAATTAACTGTTCAAATATGCAGAGTTTGTTCCTTAGTAACCTGTTTGGTGAAAAAAATCATAAAATATTTATGTAAAGTACTACGCTAAGTAGTGTGTTTTCGGATGTCTTAGTGTTCGCAATAGTGTATTTAAAATAAATTAGTTGTTCAAAGGAAATAGTAATTTTGTAATAAAACACGCAAAGTGCAATGCAAAACAGTGTGTTTAGGGGTACTTAAGCGGTCTGAAAAAAAATTAACTGTTAAAATATGCAGAGTTTGTTCCTCAGTAACCTGTTTGGTGAAAAAAATCATAACATATTTATGTAAAGTACTACGCTAAGTAGTGTGTTTTCGGATGTCTTAGTGTTCGCAATAGTGTATTTAAAAAAAATTAGTTGTTCAAAAGAAATAGTAATTTTGTAATAAAATGCGTAAAGTGCAATGCAAAACAGTGTGTTTAGGGGTATTTAAGCGGTCGAAAAAATTAACTGTTCAAATATGCAGAGTTTGTTCCTCAGTAACCTGTTTTGTGAAAAAAAAATCATAACATATTTATGTAAAGTATTATGCTAAGTAGTGTGCTTTCGGATGCCATAGTGTTCGCAATAGTGTATTTTTTATGCTTTAGTGTTCGTAAAAAAATCCAACTATTCAAATATGCAAAATTTGTGCCTCAATAAGCGGTTTGGTGGGAAAAAATATTTTCGTCCCCGTGTCTTGACATATTTTAGTGTTCGGAAAAAAATTAACCGTTCAAATACTCAAAGTTCATTATTCAATATCGAAATTTTTTATAACTGTTCTAATACGCAAAGTTTGTTCCCGAGTAATCGGTTTGGTGAATAAAAATTCGAAACAAAATATGTAAAGTGCGATGTTAAGTAATGTGTTTTTTTATGCTTTAATATTCGTAAAAAATTCAACTATTCAAATATGCAAAGTTTGTTCCTCAATAGTCGATTTAGTGAAAAAAAAAATATAAATATTTTCGTGACAAAATACATAAAGTGTAATGCTAAGCAGCGTGTTTTGGGATACTTAAGTGTTCGAAAAAAAAAATTAACCGTTCAAATACTCAGAGTTCATTCCTCAATAACTGATTTGGTAGTGACATGTTGTGTAGTGTGTTGTCCCTGAGATCTTATGTAATGTGATAATGACTTACTTGATTATCATTTGTTGTCTATATTTTAATGGACCAATTTCATCTGTGTCACTAACTCGCTTCTTTTCATTCTATGCAACATTCGAGTAACATTAACATGATTTTGCCATTAAACATTAATCTATAATAATGGACCCAATTCTCTTATAAATGTGATACAAACTTCAATTTATTTTGTTGTGTCAATGCTTTTCTACAATTGTTGTTTTCCTTGAATTTTTAGACTTTTTATTTGTAATATTATAATATGTATCTCCCTTTAATTTGTGTGATAATTTTCAATCTACCCAACAAATTTTAGTATTACAATAATTATGTATTCACTAAAGCTTTGACCCCGTGCAACGACGGTCACAACGCAAGTAACTTATTATGACAAGACATTTTCCCGGTTAGGACATAAGCCTCTGCCATTGAATATTTCCATTTTTGCAAAATGAAATTTCAATGTACATTGTATAGTTTACATGACTTGCCAAGTAGACCTAACAAAAGATTTGATGTTGGGTTAAGATCTAGTTAAAGTCATTATTCAAAACAAACTACCAAGAATTCAATGAATCTGCATATTCTTTTGACAAGCGGGAATCTGCATATAATGAAAACTTTAGATTCGTATAACAACTAATTAAGATGCAATGCGATATGAGATGTGTTTGGCTCAAAAACTTTGAGAATAGAGATGAAAAAAACCCATAACTGCTCAAATCCATCACAAATTGGAATTAGACTCTGTTTGACAAAGAGAGTCCACTAGCTTATAGCATATAAACTCTTTATAAGTGTTTGATAAGACGAGTTTATAGTATTTTTTCACTAGCTTATAGCATTTTTGAAAAGCTACTACTTGAAGTAGTAGCCTATATATAGCGTTCTTTTTTTTCTTTTCATTTTTATCTTTGTTATTTTATTTAAATTCTTCATTTATCCTCAATTAAAATATATTCTCTCATTTTTTTATCATTAATGTCTATTTATGTCATTTTATATTTATAAAATAGTTCAACACCAAACACTTTAAATTCAATCCGCTATCAGCTCATCCGCTATAAATTAAGCTTATTCACTATCCACTAACTTATCATCTATCTGCTGTTTTTTTACCAAACTGAGCCTTAGATAGTTAAAAGGTACCACGAGTTAAATAGATGAGTTTTTTTACCCCTCGTTTAGTATTGAAGTGGGGGAAAGTTTCGTAGTACCGTACACGGAGTGCTTACTTATCAAACTCACGCAATTGTTAAATTGATTTGTTTAATTAATGCTATTAAATTGTTGATTACCATGATACATCACTATAAAATCAAGCAATAGATTCTTCCGAAGGGGTTGACGGATCGAGCTACTAGAGGGCTCAACAAATAACTGATCCATATTATATATAAGAAACAAATTCTAATATCACATAGACTAAGAAATAATATTGAAATATATTCTGAATTATTGAGGCTAAAAGTTTAACTTCTTTTCAAAAATATCTTCTTTATTAAATAATGATTTATACTCTAACGACACTATATTTAATGACACAATCTAAATAGGGGTAAAATTAGAACTTATCATTTAATACATCTAAATAATATAATAGTGCTTGTTATTTATAATTTGGACCAATAATAAATACTATTTATTTCTTATAATATAGACCGAAGGTACTACAAGATCCTTCATGTAAAAAAAAAACAATATCCTTAAATCCTTAGTCAGTTATGCGGCATAACTAGGGATGGAAATTGTGCTCATGCCCATAGGGTACCTGCAAAAATTACCCGCAAATGGGCGGGTAATTACCCGCACACATGGGCGCGGGCTCGGGGACAGGCACTATGGTGCCCAGCCCGCTCCGGGCCCGCACCCGCATAAAAATATGTGTGTATATATATATATATATATATATATATATATATATATATATATATATATATATATATTACAACACTTTACCTATATTATATTATAGTATATTATATATATATAATTACTATTATTACAATTTTAAGTATATCGAACTTTAAAAGAATAAATCCAAATTATTAACATTTTGGATGTTTTTAATTCACTAAATACTATCATGTGTAATATTTTAATTAGTATATACAAAAAAATAATGGCTTTTCAAATTAAATTATAATATTTTTAATGTTATTTATTATTTTTTGCTGTTAAAGTGCGGGTAATGGACATACCCATGGGCACTTGGTGCCCATAGGGTACGGGGACGGGCACTATAGTACCTTGCCATACATGTGCGGGCTCGGGTACGGGCATTATAGTACCCTGCCCATAGGGTACCAATTGCTATCCCTAAGCATAACCTATGCCGTCATTTTCTAACTAATTTGGCAAAAAAAAAATTGATTAAGGTACACCTATATTTAAACAGGCAAAACCGTATTAGTTTGTCAACTTAATATTATTTTTAGACCAATTGTCAAATTAATGTTAACAAGTATTGAGAAATAATTAACCAACACATTAGTCATGTGGTTTGAGCTACTTTGGGACACGAGAGTTATTATGGTGTTCTGAAGTTCGATTCCTGCTGTGATAAACTCGGTGTTGGGAGGGGAGAACCAAACAGATCGACAAAATCGGGTACATGCCAACCATGTTCTCTGGTGTAGATTAATCACCAACAAAGTCGATCGATACTACACACCAATAATACTGCATGTCATTTATAACTTGTATTGGCCATTCCCTTCATGCAGTGAGGAATTCAGATCCTCTCTATTTCTTAAAAGAAATGAAAATTTCCATTACTATAGTTTAGTGCCATTAAATGCACACATTTTTAAATGATGTGACATTTATTAGACACTATAGTGCAGGTCCCGTGCGATGCATGGGTGAATTCGGCTTCTTCTTGTGCTTCAATTTGCTCTTGTCTCGATTTGTTCAATGTCTTCTTGTACTTCATACAATTCTTCTTGAATAGCCTAATTAGTAAGTGATTTGTCCTTATCAACCTTTTGCAATGTTGCAGACCATAGTTAGATTAGCATCTGAAATACCATATTTTTACTTGTGTATCTAGAGAAGGAAACAGAGCAGCTGTTGCGCTTGCAAGCTCGATTTGGGTATTCAATCCGCCTCTTAACTTATGAAGCGCCATTGATCATGACTGCCAGAGCTCACAGTAGATGTGATTTTGCTAATTTAGATCGTGCAAACACAACAATGGAGTGAGCTACCCCTTTACCAATTTAGATTTTAACTTTACTAAGAAAAATATTTGTGATAACTAAACCAAAATGTATCTAATGCAGTCATTACTAATATTTTATATTTAAAATTTATTACGAAAAATATTTGCGAGGGCAAAACTAAAAGTGGAATTGATGTAGTCATTTGCTTTTGTGATTTGCGTACTGACTGAATTAAAAGTTAATTAGGAGTGATTGCTACTAAAATTTATTTAAATGAGTTGAGTAGATATTTTGAGTTAAGAAAAATGTGGTTATAAAAAAGTAAAGAGAAGAAGTGTGAATATAAATTGATTTTTTGAAAGTGGTAAAAATAGTGTTCCCATCCGGACCGGCTTTTGTTGATGACTGACCGATCAGCTCAAAATATCTCGCCTCTACCTCTCCCTTTCCACGACGTTTACAAGGGGAACTATCTTTCTTAAGAGCATCATAACTTATGTACCTTCCATTTTGAGCTAGCTTTCTTCTCAGTATAGCTGATTCCATTGTCATTTCATCTTCATGGATATATTCTCCCAAAGCCATCACATATAGGCGATGCAGTGATCTCATGAGGAAAACATGATAACTGCTTATATTCTCCATCCAAGGTGTATGATTCTGATGAGATAGATCCTATGGGTAAGGTGATGGCAAAAAAATTGTAATTAATTACCATAAGGTGATTACCCATGTAATAGAAGTTGAGAGGAAGGGAGGTGGATGATGAAGTATATATAGTAGGTTAGTTATTTGTATGAGATAACTTTGTTTTAAGGTTGGTGCGATTGACTGTGAAATCAAGTTTGAAAATTGCTTATTAGGTTAGTTCTGGTCTCATGGTCAAATTATTAACCTGAGATGATGGTGGAGATCAAGATCTACGCAAAAGAGCGATTCTGTCTTATATTCAGTTACGCTTCCTTTTTTCTCTATAATAATATCAAGTGTAAACTGACCCGTGCGATACACATAGGGTAAATATGTGTTCTCAGTATTACAAAAAAAGTTGATACATGTAACATAAATATTCAATGAAAAAATAAGTCATACACTTGTGTAAATATAGAATATAATATATATATTATTTGTTATAAAAATATATCAGTTAAATATAAGTTATTTAATAATTGGGAATGATCCTGTAAAAAAACTGGGAAAGATATGATGGATGGTAAGTATGTTTGTAACATTAAGTTGTTAATATTAGTATCAGTAACATGATGTAACTAATACATTATGTTACCTTCTGAATTTGTTATAAGTAAACATGGGAACTGAACCCAAATCCGCGGGTACTCATTAATTCGACCCTGACCCAATTTTGATGGGAAAAACTCGCTTTGACCGGAGGTAGGATTGGGGAAGTCAATACCCTCCTGGAACCCGTCCGACTAAACATTTATAGTAAAAATATTTATTAATAATATTTAATATCGTAATTCAATTTAAAAAGTTTATCAGTTTTATTAATTTTATCTTAAAACAATAGGACCATAAACAAACAGAAGTTTATTCTAAGTATTAATATATATTAAAAAACATTCAACTAAAGTTTAATATTTATTTTAATAAGTTAGACAATAATATACTTTCTTGTAAAATATTCAATCATGTGTGGTATACTTTTACTCTAATTCAAAGATACTTTTCATGTAATATATGTATATGTATTTTGGGGAATCATTTTTGTGACTTGTCTATCATTTATCTATATATGTGCTCCCTTTCGATAATAATTTTTTTCTAATATTTAAATCCTATGGTAGTCTCTATGTGGGCCCTCCCCCATTTTTTGGCTCCAATTCTCCCTCCTTCAATTCCCTCCCTTTTATTCCCTCCCCAAAACTCCTCTTTTTTTCTTCCCTGTTTTTTTTCTTCATATATATTTTTATATTTTAGGTGTAACATCCTAATATTTCAACTTTGGAAAAAATATAAAGAATCATAACACTTAACAATAATCAGAGTCCTAAACCGCTTAAGGATTTGAGTTTACATAACTAGATAAAAATAAACCATCAATACAAGATCTGTAGGGTATAAATACAAAAAAGGAAAACTAAATGACATAACTGAAACAGTTAATTTTAGTCATTCTTACATACTTGTTCAAATCCAAAAGTACGGTTCTCAAAATACAATAACTTTGATTACACAATCAAAGGTTAAAGTCTTACAACAAAACATAACATCTAACTAAGGAGAACTAAGCAAATACAAACTTGACCTCTAAGGATCCTATATATTAAGCTCAATGTAAACACATCTGCAGCTACTTCTCCTTGTTTTGCTTGTTCTTGCCCTGCTCATCTGAAAAACACCACAATTTAAACAATGAGATACAATCTCACTGAGTTCTTTCGAGACCCCTTACCTTATACTCTCGGTGTTTTACTTTTGTTTTCTCTTTCTCTTAGCATAACCCGAGAAATTACTACTCAATTCTCCCGGAGAACCCACCCAACAATAGCTATTGCCGAGTAAACTTGTCTTGGGCCTTGGCTTAGGGCTCATGACTTCCCTCCACCAAGTATGCTATTAACTCGGGATCGTCATCCCCATGGTGTCTTATGTATAGACTTAGATTATTGGTTTTCTCACTCGATTGAAACATAGATCGCAATAAAACCACAATCGTGATATTTAAAATAAGATTTCGCGAAAGTTAACTAAATCATGTTATAATACGGTTTCAAAATCTGGGAACAGAATCACAGTCCTGGGAATCAATTCACAATTTGGGAGCAGATTCATAGTCCTGGGAATCAATTCACAGAATGAGAAACAGATCCACAATTTGGGAATAGATTCACAGAATGGGAACAGATTCTCAACCTGTGCAGTAAACCAAAAACTATGTTTTAAAAAACACTTTTGAGCATCCCATTTGGTACCAATTCAACTCAAACTTGTTCCCAACTCGAAATGCAACATTGTTACCCTTAAATTCAGTCCAAAACATATCCCAAACAACAATTACAATCATTAATGAAACATAATTTGGGATTCTAATCAAGCATTGTTCAACCAACATACAACAATACACATTTCAGCGCAATGAAGCATTTTCCCAGCATTTTATCAATTGCATCAACAAAACACATGAAATACACTTAGGTCCAGAACAACAATCATGTTATTATTATGCTATTTGCCACAACATCAAAAGAACAAAGCTTAAGTCAAAGAACTCACCTCAAATTAGTTGCACAACAACAATCAAACAAGAAATTGAACTCTAAGCACAATACAAGCTCCTAAGTACTCAAAATTCGACCCTAAGCGCCAAATTATTTTGCTTCTCCAATCAACAATGTACCCCTAGAAAGCTCCAATGAACTAGAATAACTCACATGCAAGTTAAATCTCAGCTCCTAAAGCTCCTTTCACTAACATGCAACTCGAAAAATGGAGGAGAAGAAGAAAGGTTCCCAAATTTTGTTTTTATAGCTTATAAGGAGGTGATTTTCGAAGATAAGGGTTGAAATGGAATGGGTTTGAAGAAATTTTTCAATGTGGGGAAGAAATGGGAGGAAAGGGTTCCATGGTTTCCCTCAAGCTTTCCTCTTCGCCTTCTCTTCTTTCGCAACTCTCCCTCTCTTTTCCTTCTCTCTTGCTTTCTTTCTCTTTTTAAATAGGCGAAGTTTGTTCCTCCGTAATCAGATTAGTGGAAACAAAAATTAATTTCGTAAACAAATTACGTAAAGTGTGACGCTAGATAGTGTATTTTGGGGTACCTTAGGGTCCGAAAAATTTTTAATTGTTCAAATATGTGAAGTTTGTTCCTCGATAACCAATTTTGTTTAAAAAAATAAATTAATTTTGTAACAATATGTAAAGTATGGCGGTAAACCGTGTGTTTTGGGGTGCCTTATGATTCAAAAAAATTAGATGTAGAAATACACGGGCTTTCTCAATAATTGGTTTGGTTAAACCAAAAATTAACTTCGTGCCAAAATATGTAAAGTGTCGTGCTAAACAGTGTGTTTTGGGGTGTCTTAGGATTCAGAAAAAAAAAATTAGATTGCACAAATATAGGGAATTCGTTTCTTAGTAATTGGTTTGATCCAACCAAAAAACAATTTTTGGCCAAATATAGGGAATTCGTTTCTTAGTAATTCGTTTCTTATATTGTTAAATACTTCTTCAAGATATTGTTACTTTTATCTTTACTTATAAAATACTACAATATTTATGTAAGATTGCTACTATAACGGAGCTTTTACTCCTTAGGTTCAACACTTTTTGAGATCACATGTCTCTCCCAAGGTCCCTTTTCAAATAAAACTCTCATTTTTATGAGACATGATTATTTTCCCTTTGATTATTAATAAGTGTTCTTGTAAAATATCATTTAATTTCGCATAATGTTGACATTTATTATGCATAATGTATAGAAAATATATATAAACCGACAGTGTTTCAGTCGCGACATAACTCCTTAGTGCACTTTTCTTCAAACAATTTATAAGTATTATTTTTATATTTTTATTATATATATACTATACTATATTTTTTTTTTAATAGTAGGTCTAATCTTTTTCTTTCTAACTGTAATATTCAGGCTCTGTTTGGTAAAATGTAGCGGATAAGCTAGTGGATAGAGGATAAGCTGCCAAATAGTGAAGCTAATAGCAAATGATGTGTTTGGTAAAACTAGTAGTTAAACTAACTCATAAATGTAACTAACATAAAATTTAGGGATTTGAAATTGTCTAATTTATTTTAATAGGGATAGAGAAAGAATTTAAGAAAAATAATGAGGGTAAAAATGGCAAAAAAAAGTGAAACGCTATTCGCTACAAGTAGCGTTTGAAAACACGCTACTTGAAGTAGCATTTCAAAAAAGGTTAACTGCTACTCAAAAAATGCTAAAGTCTAGGGCTTACCAAACACGTCTATTTATTATCCGCTAGTCAAATTCGCTACTCAAATTCGCTATCCGCTAGCGGATGAGACTTGAGCTGAGCCTTAAACATTGTTCAAATATATTTTTTTTGAGAAACGAATCAACTTTTTGTAATATATTAAATGATTGGATTGGTATCTGTAGCGACCGAAAAATCCGGGCGAGGATTCCTCGAAGGTTCAAAAATGAAGCCGCCACCAAAGTTTAGTTTAAGGGCAAACATTGGAAAATCCCTTTAAGGTGGATAAGGGTCCTTGAGACCAGATAAGGGTTCGGGAGTCGGTTATGCGTGGGGAAGGTATTAGCACCCCACGACATCCTTCCTAATGAAGGTTACCTGCTAACTAGTTGTAGGAGAGAATATTAATTTTGAAAAATGTTTATTTTTACCCTTTTATTGCGAACTAAAAAGAAAGAAGAAAATTAATATTTTATTTAGGAAGATGATTATTTTTGAAAAGACTAAAAAGGTTTTTTATTAGTGCAATTGACAGATGTGGGCCCCCATCTGCTCCTACGTATCTCTTGGTAGAGAATCAAATCACACGTAGTTCTTGGTAAAAAACTTTGTTTGTTGGTTGGTATTTTTTAATATAGGGGTCTTAGGACGCCTGAGTGATCAGTTCATTCGTCCTAAAACGACGACTAACCCGACTGTACAGTCGGCTTAGTCCCCTACTTTGAGAAAATAGAATTTTTGGAGTTTGGAGAATGATTTGAAGTGTGTTTGTTTGATTTTATTGGAATAGGGGTTTTAGGATTCCTGAGCCGTACGGCTCACTTATCCTAGAACGCTGACCAACCCATCTGTACAGTCGGCTTAGTCCCCTATTTTGAGAATTTGATTTGTGGGAAAAACTGTGTTGGTGTTAATTTTAATTTTAAAAAAATGCTTATTTTAAATAGTGATTTTAGGGCATGATCCGTAACGGTTCATTAGTGACCTAAAAAGCAGACTAACCCGACTGTACAGTCGACTTAGTCCCCTATTTATATTTTTTGGAAATTAAGTAGATTATTTATGTATTTTGTAGGTTTTTGTAAAAGAAATTAAATAGAAACGAAAAGGAGGGTGCAGCAGTAAAATGGGGTGCAGTTGGCAGAATGGGGTTGTATTATTAAAAACTGGGTGCGAAAAGCAGCAGCCCAGTTTGTGGGCTGGTCCACGAATTCATGGGCTTTTCCAGAGGGGAGGCGTATACAGAAAAAGGGGGTGTAAGTAGTGTTGAGTTAAATGAAAAGACGAAAATGCCCCTAGGTGTCACGCTATATAAGGCAATCCAAAAAAAAACCTAAACCTAATTCATTCTCACGCTCCAGCCGCGCCGTCCAACTCCAATCCTCTCAACCCTAATCATATTCATCTCCCCCCTCTCACGGCGCTGTCTATGCCGAGATTCCCTCAACCCGACTCCCTCTCATTTCTCTTCTCTCTCCGCCTTGCTTCACGGCTCCGTGAGCCCATCTCTTCCTCTGTTTTTCTTCACCGTCAGCCCAAATCCTCTTCTCTCCGCCATCGACGCAACCCAAGCCTTCACCTTCCTTTTCCCACGGCGCCGCTTCGCAGAAAGGTGAGAAACGAGGGAGAGAAGTGGGTATGGTTCCTGTTGGAGGCCGAATGGAAGGTGGATTGAACGGACGTCGACGGCGCACGAGTAGATGATGGTGATGTTTGCGGTCTGGGACAAACGGCCACCATCTACGGTGGCCAGGAGTGTAAGTGCGATTCTGAATCTGGGCTTTTTCCGCGAAGGGGGAGGTACGGTGGAGGTTTTGATCACGGCGATGGCGTAAACGGGGGAGACGACCGTGACGGTGACTTGAGGGCCAACCACCGTATACGGTGGCCGGAGGTAATCTCTATCCCTTTTCTTTTTTATTTCGTTTACTGTTTTCTACCCCTCTCCTACTTCCGATTCTGATCTTCTGGTTTCTATGTTTTTTTTCTATGGGTGATTCACGGCACGGTGGCGGAACGCAAACGCCGACGCGGAGGAGCACGGTGGCCACGCCTTACGGCGACGATTTCCGCCGTAGTGGCATTCGGAATCTGGGTAAGTTTTTATATTTTTACTGGTTCTCTTTCTGTTTTGTTCTCGGCTACATCTGTTTCTGGATTTCTTTATGTTTGATGTGCTGAACCCTTAAACCTAAATTTTTACAAATAAACCTACTTGATTTTATCCCTAATCCTAATTTTCACAAACCCTAAATCCTAATTTCAAACTGATTACTTAACTTTTGGTCAAATTAAACCTAAGCCTAATTTTTCTAACTACAAGCGAGCTGTTTGTCGTACCCTGGTTGTTTCATTCATGATGCAAATTAATCTTTCTAAACCTAATATTAAAAATCTAGTTGGTTCCTAAATTTTTTTACATCTGAGAAACCGAAGCATGTGAAGAAACATTACAGATTATACTGACGTGTTGCTATATGTACAAATTATGAACATCTCAAGAAACTAAAGCATTATGGATTAAACATCTGCACCTATATGTTTCTTTTTGTATTGTCGGATTTTACATGATGAATAGAAGATACCAACCTGTATTCCAGCTTCTGAACTATTGTTTGACTGCTGTTAACCACTGCTACTGTTATCCCTGCTGCTCCTGCTACTTCTATCTCTGAATTTTTCCGGTTTTCTGTGATTAGGGTTTCAATGTGAAAACCCTAATCTTTTGGTTCTGAATTCTATGTAGTTTTTGTCTCTGATTTTCCGTGTAATTTCGGTGTCTATTATTGTCTGCCTTTTGAGTGTGTCTAGGCTTGTTTATATAGGTAAGAATTAGGGTTTTTCTGATCCTTCTCCATATTTGTTACCATTTTCAGATGCTTGGGCTTGGGTTGGAGAAGGTGGGTGCTTGGTGAGCAAGAAATGGACTAGGGTTTCAGCTGCTGTTTTCTTCTTTGGCTGAGGCGCCTCTTTTGCCCCCTTTTTTTGGATTTTTATGTATTTTTTGTATTTTCGGATTGTATATTTTTTTATTATTTTCGGATTGTATTATTTTTTTGATTTTCTGTATTTTTGGTTATTTTTGGTTTTGTATATATTTTTTAATTTAATTTTTGGATATTTGTAAATTAAATTTTATTGATTTTTGATTATGTTTGCTATGGACATATTTACTGTTTGTTTTTATTTTGGGTCAAAATGGATGACAGCGATTAAATTGGGCCAAGCCCAATCAAAACTAAACATAGGCCCAAATTAGACAAATTACTATCATAGGTCCAACAGCCATAGGCCCAATTAGGCAAGTGACTAAAACATTAGGCATAGGCCCGTTTATTAAACTGGTTCGAAATACTAAGCGTAAGCCCAATTAGGCAAACTAACAAAATTAGGCCCAAAAGGTTGGACATAGGCCCAATCGGACAAATCGGTCCAAATTAAAAACAAAACAGCACTCGAAGTGCCGTGGGCTTGGGACACGGGGCTTAAACAAATACGACAAAAGGGTCGGGCAAAATTGGGGTATAACAGTATCTATATAACTTACAAGACTATAAATCTAATCTAGAAAGGCAGATTTTTTAATAGTTCATATATTCTAACAAAAATATAATTTTTTTTTTTTGGCATCAAACGGGGGCGGAGCCCCAAAAGAAGATCAATTAACCAGGAATTCAACGAGGGGTTGTTAAACCCATACAATCAGCAAGCACAAGAGCTTCCACACTCGGAGGGCTCTGCTCAAAAACTATCGAATACTCAGATTGATTACAACCAATAGAACCTAAAGCATCAGCACACCGATTAGCTTCCCGAAAAACATGATAAATACACACGTCCCAATTGAGAGCTAGCAGCTTTCGAATTTCCCGAACCAGCCCACCACCAGCAAGAAAACCAATGTGCTCCCCTTTGATGATCCTAGCAGCAACATCAGAGTCCACCTGGCAGTCTATGTACTTCCAACCACGAGCCCAACACAAGCGCAGGCCTTCGAAGATACCCCATAACTCTGATTCTATCACTGAACAATAGCCAACAAATCTAGCAAAACGACAAAGCCAATTTCCATTCTGGTCTCTAACAACACCACCAGACCCAGCTCTTTGGTCATTAACTCTTACCGCTCCATCCGTATTAATTGAGCGAAACTCGGCCATGAGACGGAGGAGACAAATGCACATCAATCCAATTGTAATCACGCACTTGAGTTGCGATAGAAAGGTCCCAAGAATTCAGATAATCCTTTGCCAACTGAATAACCAGAGCCCAAGGACGAGTAGGCCTAATAAAAGAGGCTTCGTGGGCTTCCTTGTTCTTCCAAGACCAAAGAAGATGACAACCAGTCGCCCAAATGGTGGCCCAATGCACCCCCATCAATATCCCAATCCTTGTTAGAAAGGTTGAGGCTGGCCCAATGTTTAATCTCGCCCATGAAAAATTGACACCTCCTAGTTGGTCGCACCAACCCCAACCAAAGTTCCCTAGCCAAAGGACAATCACGAACCACATGGATTGAATTCTCCACATCAGTCGAGCAATGGTCACAATACTCATCACCAATCCCCATTCTATGCCTAACGAGTTTTGTTAGAAGCCTATCATGCACCATGATCCAAAGAAAGGACCTCACCCTTTCCAGAACCTCACACTTCCAAATTCTCTTTCAAAACTCGAAATTATCAATCTCCAAGCGCCCAACTATTAAAGAATAAGCACTAGACACGGTGAACTCCCCATGTGCATTTCCTGGCCAAAGTTTCATGTCCGGGCCATTCTCCCTACTCGGAGGCACCAAGGCTATTATCCGATTCAACATTTCCATGGGAATTAAATCAGCAAGATCATTCAAATTACATGATCCATTCATATCTACTACATCAGCAACACGCAACTGATTCAACTCAGTTGGAATCGATTGAACCTCATTCCGTAGCTTCAAGTTCGGCAGAATCCATCTATCATCCCAAACAGAGATGCTTGACCCATTACTTATAGACCAGAAAATGTTATCAAGCATAGTATCCCAATTCGCAGCTATGCATTTCCACAAAGATGAGTCAGTAGCTTTGACAAGAATACCATCTTGTAAACTCCCTTCACGTTCATACTTCCCTCGCAAAACATCGCACCACAACTTATCATCACCCTGCAAAAGCGACCATGCTAACTTCATAACACAAGCAACATTCATCTGCTTGAGGTTTCTTATACCAAGACCTCCTGCAACTTTTGGTTTTGTTACACTACTCCAAGACACCGCATGATACTTACGATTACTTCCTTCCTGTAACACCTTAATATTTCAATCGCCGAAGAAATACTAGAATATACTTTAAGGAATATATCAGAGTAATATTTCCTGTTTAGATATTGAACACAACTAAAAATTTTCGATGAGTAACATCAAACAGTCTTAACATTCATAACTTAATTGGAAACCATAACGGTTCCATGTCTTTCAATATCCTCATGACCTAGTGTTCAATACCATCACAAGAAAAGAGGAAACAATTACATAACTTAAACCAAGTTCAAGTCATAATATCGAGTTACAAAGACAACAAGGGAACTCAATATCAAGATAAAAGATCCAAGCCTTCGAAATTTTACTCAAGCACGTCGCCTACTCGTGCCTCTTCGCTTTCTTCTTTCCCCGTCTCTTTGTAAAAACAACAACATATAAAGAGTGAGATAAACATTATCTCAGTGAGTCCTACCGTAACCCCTCACAATGACTCTCGGTCCATTTATTCCTTTTCATTTAATCGTAGTCCATATAGGTCCTACGTGCATATAACCTTTCCTGTCATGCCATAGTACATCTCCGGTAATGACCACGCCATTATCGTTGAACCTCTCCACTAGTTTACACTAGCTTCATACCTTCTGAGGCCTAGGTTCTGTGGCTCATGACTTCCCCTCCCCTAGTATACTAATCTACTGGGTCGTCACTCATCCTTTGATATAATTTATATATCCTGTCCTTGAAAGAACATTTAGTTCCATAACCTTAAACAATTGCTTGAACATTTAGTTCCACAACCTTTAAACAATTGATTGAACATTTAGTTCCATGACCTTTAACAATTGCTTGAACATTTAGTTTTATGACCTTTAACAATTACTTGAACATTTAGTTCGCTCGCGTATACTACTTTACGGTTTTTGAAACAATTATGACTTTCAAAAACAATTCATTTTAAACCTTGCAATCATGTTCAAAAACAGAGTACCAATGGTTCCATGACATGAGAGATGGTTGGAAAGAAGATTAGAAGAGGTTTGGAATCGAAAGGAGCGACGAAACGAGAATTCTTTCACTATGAATCCGAACCACACGCACGGTCCATGCCCTAGGGGCGCACGACTCGTGCGTGTTGCACCATTTTAATGCAGCCAACTACGAAGCTGGCGCACGGTTCGTGTGCTCTGTTCAGTACACCAAATTCCTTCCGTTTCTCTCGTTTCTCTTTTCCGTTCGCGTCCAATCCGTAATCTGATCAAAATCCAACACAAACAATTCTAGACAATATTCCAGTCCAAACAACAGCAATCAACCATCAAGCATCTAGTAATTAATTCCGAAACGCCAAATACATAGTTTTCACAAATAACGGTTTTCGACTCTTAAAAATTTTCGAAATCACGGAACAGCCACAAAACCGGTCATAGAGCAGTCATTTCAGAAACACAAAAACGATCCTAAGCGTGAGTGGAACTCACCGGAATGTGATGAAAATCACATAACCACAAACGAACGAAATTCGACACCGACTCGTCTACTCGAACTTTTCCTCATCTTGAATTTCTCGCTTCCACGAACATCAAATCGATCCCGAATGCATCCCCAAACGTGTCCATCTACTGAAGCTTCTCCGAATGCATCTCGAATCAACAATGTAATCCCCTTTTTACTCCGATCTAACCCTGTTGACTCATTATTATATGATAATTATTATTCAGTTTACTGCCAAAATGTCGGTGATTTTATGTTTGATTCAGCCAACTGCTAAGGGTTTTGGCATAATTTTAGTTTTATGTAATAAGTGTGGAGTTGTAACAAAATGCATGGAAAATCCTTCAATTTGATGTGACGTCTACTAGCGAATCAAACACTTGCCTAGTGACGAAACGGAGAAAAGAAGGAAGGAAAAAGATCAGACAGCCTTCGCACCAGCGGCCAAGAACGATCGCGCCACAACCTAGCAATTCTGCCAGAGGTCGCGACGCGATGCGTGGTCGAAGACCAAATATATATTTCAATTTTGCGAATTTTCAGATCCTCTTCGGCTTGGGAGCAGTTCTAGGGTTTGGAGGAGCAGCTGGAGGCGTTTTTGGGGGTCTTCCTACACCTTGGGAACAAGGGTTTGAAGGTCCTAATGGATTCATCTCTATGTAATCTTCTTCTACTCTTTAATCTTATCCCTATTATGCCATGTAATTAGATAGTTTTGATTTGGGAGAGATGACTCTTCCTAAAACTCTTGTATGAATGCTTTGTTATGGTCAAGTCAAGTTTTTGTCCACCTTATCCATTGCCTATGCCTTATGTTCTTAATGCTTTACAAGTACATATGATATTTGTATCGATCTAGGCTTATGATCACCATAGGAATATGGGTTTGTTCGCTGGAAATTGGGGTTTAGGTCACGACTTGAATTATCATAGGAATATGTAGTTGGGTTTCGTGAATTCTTATTTCTTTAGGTCGCCATAGATGATCGTAGGAGTGAGAATTTGTGTGAGTGAATTCTTTATTTCTTGAGTTTAATGCTTTACCACTACAAGAATAACTGCTGTTTCCTGCCATTTTTTCCGACGAACTCTAGTCCGTCGTAATTTCCGACGGATTTCCGACCAAAATGTCGTCGCAACGGTTAAGAAGAATGGGCGCTAAAATTCCCGCTTACGTTTCCGACCAAATTGTTTTTCGTCGCTAATTTCTGACAACTATTTTCGTCGGAAAACGCTAAAAGTTCGTCGCAAACGTAAAAACACAATTAAAATAGAGCCTCTTCCCTCGAGCCCTCTCATTTTCACTCTCCCTCGAGCCCTCTCATTTTCACAAACTCACTCATTTTCACGCTGAAACCATCGTTCTCTCCCTCCGCCCTCCACCCTCCACCGCCCTTCACCACCCTTCCGCGTCCTCCTCCATTGACAAGCTTGCTCCATGGCTAGAAGACAGCCTCTCGTTCTCCCTCTTCCCGTACCTTCCACTCTCCCTCTCGTTGCGCGTTCACCATTTCGCCTCCACCGTTTGGCCGTCGTATCTCCGCGGCTTCTGCACCTCTTCTCCACTTGCAGGTAATTTCTATTACTTTCTTTGATTTCCCCAAAACCCTAAATCCCCAATGTTGCAGTCATCTTTAAAAATTTAGGTTTATGTATGTTATTTTGGTTAGATATGACATTTTATTATTGAAATTTCAGAAAACAAGTTAGTTTGCAACCAATAAAATCTGTTACTTGGCTCCCCATGTTGCGAGTCTCAATTCTTCTGTCGTCGCCCTCCGTCGTTGCCGTCCTCCCAATCTGGTGCGTTTTATTCGTTCTTTGTTTCGAGTTATAAATTTTGTAATATAGTTATTTTGATGCTGACACTGGTTACCTCCTCGATCTCGATCCTCTTATATGGATTCTCAAACCTATAATTGCTTTAAATCACTTTAAACTACGATCAGGTTGTTCTGATTCGCTTTCCGATTCTCAATTTATAGATCCTAATGTTCTTGCTGTTTTTTTTCTCTCGATTGGGATCAATGAGGAGTAAGAGATCACAATTTTAATTGGTCACATGTAAAGGGTCTAAGATCTGTGATAATTCCCCATACAGAAGCACTTGGATTTACTCATAATTACGATTTTCTAGTCGGGGTCAGTTTGGTATTTCCGTGAATAATTCAGGGAAGTGTTTTATATGAAATAACACTTGGTTGAAATTTCAAGGAGATACCGTGTTGACTAGTAATGCGGGGATAATATGCATTCTGTTATCAACTGCTATCCATTGCCTAGCACCTATGGCTGGCTTGTTAACATTTTCTCTGTCTTTCATTGTTTTCCTTGTTTATCTTCTTCAGTGATACAAAATGGCCAACAGAGTTCAAATTCCTACAAACAATTCATCACTTATTGCCATGATTGCAGATGAGGTAAGAGTCTGGCCATGCTGTATATGTTTTCTTGGTGTGTTTCCCTTGAGTTTTCCTAGGCAGTGGCACATTTTAAATTTTCTGTTTGCATTGATTGGAATAATTATTGAGGTGAATAACATCAACATTCATTGTTCACTACCTCCACCTCGATTCATGACTTGAAAAATGGAACATGGGATGGGAGTATGCTGAGTTGAATTATTCTGGTTGTTACTTTATTTATAAATTTTGTGTATTTGTGAAATATAAGAAGTTGTCTTGTGTCGTGCAATCATGTTGTCTAAAAGACAGCTGAAGTAGATAAAAATTGCAATATTTTGGAGATCTTTTTTGGAAATCATCCCGGTTTATACAAGTGATTTTGTACCCTCACAGATTGATCAAGAAAATACACTATTCCAAATGATCCTGGTGTAGGACACTAAAAGTCTCTGGATTTAATAGATTAAGTTTAGGGTTTCTCGAGTGGTTTAAGCTCGGGGGTTAGAAAATAAGTGGATTGATAGGTTCTTGAGGAAAGGAAGGCTTGTGACTTCTAAGTCATAAGGCAGATTAAGGAGTCAGATGGATGACAATTTAGGTGCTGCAAAAGGCTACTAATATGGTTGTTTATGATTTCAGAGCTTGTCTATGAGCTTGTGTTTTTTATATTTTGCTGCTGCCTACATCATTTCCCCATTTCATTTTTGATGTAATTTTTTGTTATTGATATTCATTATGATTGAAATGATTAAAAGGCCCTGAAGCTTGTGATTTCTATTTTATTTAACACAGGATACTATAGTTGGGTTTCTGATGGCTGGAGTGGGAAACATTGACATACGTAGAAGGACAAATTACCTTATTGTGGATTCAAGTATGTCACTGAACTACATTTCACCCTCTATTTTTTATGCAGGCTGGTATCAAACTCCCCCATACAATGGTTTTTCTTGTTAATTTGTACATCATGAAGTGACTTCCTTCTTGTTCAACTACTTTTCAGATTGTGGTAGATAATAAAAAATATACTAATGTTCTTTTATGTTCTTATAAAGGCTTATCTTTGCTTCCCTCCTATTTGGGAGATGAGTAGAAATGCGAATTTTCTGTATGAAAGTCCACGAACCTTATCTTCAATACATGATAAAGGATAGAGAATACATTTCATAGGCTAGAACTATGAAAAAATTTGCACGGCATACTTTTTCTGTGCATGGATTATTTTTACTGCACCGGTTATTTGTAGATATCCTAAAACTGAGGTTGATCAGGAGTTGAACCTCATGTTGTACTTAGATTACTACAGATAGACAAGATAGTATCTTTTTTTTCACTGTGGATAATTTCAAGCTTTGTAACAAATTCCTGCTTATTTCTAAATCAAATTGATTTTACTTAAAGTTTTTGTTTTGTCTTTTGGTTTTGATTTTCAGAAAAAACTGTCAAACAAATTGAGGATGCATTCAAAGAATTCACAACAAGGGATGATATCGCTATTGTGCTGATTAGCCAATTTGTAAGTAATATTCCACGGCTATTAAATTGGCTGTGGCTGTCTTGTGTTTACATCTCAATTAAGTAAACACTATCTGCACTTGTTAGTTCCTACTTCCTACAGCCTGAGATCACGACCTTATCATTTCCAAAGCCCATTTACTTACCCTTGCCTATCATAGTTGAGCACATATCCTGTCTAGTAATCAACATTATTGTTCCAAAATTTACATGAGGTTTTGAATGAGAAGTTTACTCAATGAATAATGCTGCACGATAGTGGATATTTGATTTGACTGGCGAATGGGGCAAAAGCAGTGTCATTTACTCATACAATTGGCCCTTCTTTCGATGGTCATCCTTTGGGTTCAATTGTTGATTAGTAATATGGTTTCTCACATTTGGTTCAATGTTAATTGGATCCATTTTTTAAGCTCATTCAGCATTCGTGATATCCTACGTGGAATGTAAAAAGTACTTCATGCACCCTGTTAATTTTTGGGGCACATTTGTGCTTATTTGGCTTTTATAATATTGGGTTACAACCAAGTCAATGATCTAATAATTTCTTTAACGATGCAGGTCGCAAATATGATAAGGTTTTTGGTTGATAGTTATAACAAGTCTGTTCCTGCAATACTTGAAATCCCTTCGAAAGACCACCCCTACGATCCTGCACATGATTCAGTTCTTTCACGAGTGAAGTATCTCTTTTCTACCGAATCAGTGTCATCTGAGAGACGCTGAATTCACCCTTTACAATTGCAGCTTCTTGGGTGTTTGTTGTTTTTATTTGTACATTATGGTTAAAATAACCCTCTCTTCTTAAAATTCATGAATTCTATTTAGGTTAAATAATTTATTCTGTCTGGTTATAATTTAAAAATTCTGTCATGGATCTTCAAGATGGGCGAGTATTTTATGGTGTCATGTCAGACTCAATAAAAGATTAGCATGGAATATGCGCTTATATAATCATGTTTCTACCATCTGATTTGTATCAAAGTAACAGACCCCTGTAATTCAGCTTTGAGAAATACAGGGGTCTGTTACTGGTCTGTCAGAAAACAAGTTGGTTTGCAACCAATAAATTCAGCTATATTTGCACACATATCTTCTGTTCCATCTATCTTGTTATTCAGATTTTCTTATAGTAAATGTCCTATGCAGCATCTGTTTTAAAGGAAAAGCTTTCAGCCTTGGGTTCATTAGGGGTGTTAGCTGACAATCAGCTTCGAGCTGAATTACAAGAGCATAATCTGAAAGGGTGAGTTAGAATCTGCAGTTTGAGAAACATATATCAGTTACTAGTGTTTTTATCCCCTGCTATTGTTGTTCTGAGTTTTGGTTTTGATTGGATAGCAATGCCTATTATCTGAAATTGTACTTTATACAAATGCTTTGGTTCAAGGATCATTAATGACATGGTTTTGGGGTGCTTTACTCCCAAGGATCTGTATTTTACACTCTGATTTGTCATCTAGCAGAAGCTTCTTTTAGTGACGTGCCTTACTTTCAAGGGGTCTGTATTTTTTATACTCTGATTGATTTATCATCTAACAGACCCCTGTATTTCTCAAAGCTGAATTTAGATTTTAGAGCTACAATTATGTAGCCTATTAGATGTTTTTATAAAACACTTCAATACTATAAAGCTTTAATATTCTTTGGTAGGTTTGAACTACGGGAAATGAAATTGTTTTCGATGATATTGGTAGTCATGGAATCTTCTACTTCTTTTTGTATTAGATGGTATTCTCTTGTGTGCATTTATGTGAGTACTTTAATATTTATCTTCATTCTTGTTATAGCTGTGGTGCTATGACACGTGATTCCAAAGCATGCATGGAAAGACCAAGAAGAGTAGGAGCGAAGTGGACAAGCAAGCACATTGCCCCTGATGAAAAGATAGAAACTTTTGAGCTTGACTATGATGGAAAACGTGACAGATGGAAGGGATATGATGCATCAACTTATGCTCGAGTCATTGAAAGATATGAAGCTAGAGATGAAGCTTGAAAGAAGTACTTGAAAGAACAGCAGCTAAAGAAATTGGAGAAGAGCAACCAAAATGATGAGGGTGCTCCAATCGATGAGGATGAAGACGAAGACGAGGATGATCTAAGAGTAGATGAGGCGAAGGTTGATGAAAGCAAACAAATGGAGTTTGCAAAGGTTGAGAAGCGTGTGCGAACGACGGGTGGTGGGAGTACAGGAACTGAGGTAATTCTTATGGTGCTCTAATATGAAAATGAGAAGTTTTATTTGGCAAGTTTTCTCAACAATCAAAACATTTAGGAAACTGATTTGATTTTACTTCTTTTCTCTGTTAATCCGGTATTTGAGCTTAGTTTGTTTTTGTTCTGTAGGGTGATAACCAATATAGAAATAGTGGTCAAGCTTTGGAATTCAAGGAATTAAGTGCTATAAGTGCTGCAAGCAGACAATACGAAATAGCTATTGCACTGGTGCTGCTGGTATCGAGGCTGCTGAGGCTGCAAATGATCTTGTACTGTATTTAATAAAGATGAGTTGGGAAATGATACAGGAAGAACCATCTCCATAAAGACACAAAATTGTATACCTATTTTTAGTAATGCTTAGAGATAAGCTATTTTTGCAATTTATTATATTTGAATTCTGAGCTGCTATTAGAGCAGTTTCTGTTTGGAATTTGATGTAGAGGTTTTATGCGTAGTTTTTATGAAAATTTGATGATATATGTGTTGTTGATTGTTGTGTCTTTTATAAATTGTTGGATTTGATAGTTTATAGTTCTGTCAAATTTAGATTGTTAGCTATTATGAATAAGTTACCAAATTGTTAGTTATTATGAATAAGTTACCAGAAGATTTTATTTTTTTTTATTTTTTTTTAAAATTTCCGACGGATTTCCGATGGAAATTTTCGTCGGAAATGATTTTTTGCGACGAACATTTGTGACGGATTTGCAACGAATTTGTGACGAAATTTTGCAACGAATTTGCAACGGAGTCATTTGCGACGAAAAAGTCCGGCGGAAACTATTTGTGACGAGCGATTTTGCGACGGCTTTTTGTCCGTCGGAAACGTCAATTTGCGACGAAAATCGCTGCATTTGCGACGAAAAATGCCGTCGGAAATCGTCGATTTTCTTGTAGTGTACCCTTTGGCATGAATCACCTAAGGAATTAGAGTAACTCTTAGGGTAAAAGGGGTTTTGAGGCAAGGGATTGTCCTTAGCCTAATTTAGTGAATTGAATCGGATAATTTGGATAATTGCTTTGAGAGTGGCTGAAGGTCATATAAGAGTAAAGGGGAGATGAGTCAATCCCAATTCGCTTCTATCTTACCTTATGTTATTGCACTTTCCATTTCGTTGGTACAATAAACCAATTTTATCACAAGTGTCACGACTTAGGATTAATAATTTGCCTATTGATAATAAAACGCAATCCCTGTGGAATCGACCGGTACTTACCGTAATTTTATTACTTGCAACGTTTTCAGTACACTTGCTGAATTGTTAACAAACCCCAACTTCTAGAACGCGTCAACTAACTCCAAAGATCGGTTTGGCAGCATCCGAGAGCTGTTTTGCAACAAACATAACTAATTTGATTCTTAACCAAAACCTTTCAAACCAGTGCCTAATGTGTAGATAATTTTGTCTACTTTTATATGGTTCAAGTCCCACACTGATATGATGAGTATTCAGGGAGTTATGGCTAACAAACTGTGACTGATTCAAAATTGACACTGATTCAAAAGTAAAACTTGTAAATCATTTTTCTCCCACAATACACAGTCAAATTAAGTGGTTCTTGTGCCTAAACTTCAGGATTTTGTGTCTGGTTTCTAATGAATTAAAAATGAACTTCAAATGATGTTTGTGTAAAGAGCTATTAACGAAATACCAGATACAGTTCGAAATCTATTTGCTGCAGAATTTCCCTATGAGTGTGCATCCTCAATCCCACCATCATGAACCATGAACTTAAGCCCTAAAATCCTATTTTTTGCTTCACTTTTAAGCTCTAGTCAATCTTCTAACTCAGCCTTGGCTCCTAAGCCTTGAATCATCCTCACTCTTGGACATGCAAGGCGAGGTTGAGGTGTTGAAAGGAAGAGTTATAAAAATGATTTTGCCCAGAAAACTTCCAGCAACACCAACTTGCTCCTAGCTCCTTCTTGGTCACGAAAATTGCTTCTAAAATGTCCATTTCAGCTTCCAACTTCAAGCCCCAAGTTTTATTCTACCAAAAATCACACCAAAAACAGTAGCTAGAACCCTATTTGTGCTTTCAAACCCTCAAGAATGGAAAAGATAAGGAAATGTTCCACTTTGCTTCACGAATTCCATGATAGCACTCGAATGGGAACTTGGAGAGAATGGGTCTCTTTGTAATCAAAAGGGGTATGGTTTTGAAGAGGATGAAATAAGGATTTGAATGGAAGAGAAATGAGCTACATGCATTGAAGGATTCTCTCCCTCTCCTCTCTTCTCACCATCGAGCCTTCTCTCTCTCTAACACCCTCTTCTCTCTTTTTCAATTTTCTGAATCATGTTTTATCAGTGTGAGTGTTGTTGTTGGTGACTTAAAGGGATGAGGTTTAAATGAGATGAAAATGACCTAACTACCTTTATATCTCATTCTAACTTAAATCTATTTCTCAACAACAAGTGATCAAACAATCATACACATTCTTGTTTCCTTAATAATCAAATTAACTAAATTACTCAATTGGTTAATCAATGTGACCATGAGCTTAAAGTTTAATTGGCGTGGAAAAGACTAAAATACCCTTTGTTCTAATTTTCACTTAATTCAATTCCTAATTAGCATTAAATCAATAATTCATTTACTCAATCATAAACTATCTCATAATTGATTAATTACTATAATTTAGTTAGAATAGTTAGTTAATTATCAATTACCTCTTGCTAATTTCACTAAATGAAATTAGTTAAATTGGAATGTTACACTTCCTCTCCCCAAATAAAACTCCTTTGTAACCTTTGAATTTCATCCAAGCAACCTTTAGGAATAACCGAAGCGATCATGGCATAAAGGGGAAGCGCCTCAATGACAGACTTTGATAGAGTAATTCTACCTACAAGAGGCAACTGAGAAGCTTTCCACTCAGCTAACATATTCTTAACCATGTCAATGAGATAATTATAGTCCTCCCTTCTGGGGGCTCTACCCGTTAGAGGAATACCCAGATACCTACCAAGATTATTAACTTCCTTGAAGCCCGAAATAGTAACAAGATTAGAACGAACCTGATGAGGAACACCTTTGGAGAAGATCATAGACGTTTTGTCTTGTTGACCAGACATCTCACCAAAAAGCTTCAAAGTATCAAGCATACATTGCATTTGAGTAACATTCGCTTGACCAAACAAGATCAAGTCATCCGCAAACATGAGATGCGATACCCACGGTCCTCTGGAACTAGCCCGAAGAGGCTTCCAAGTACCCAAACTAACGGCATGGGATATAAGATGAGAGAGTTTGTCCATACAGAGTACAAAGATTTACGGCGACAATGGATCACCCTGACGCAGACCCCGATGAGGCTGAAAAAATTCACTTCTACTTCCATTCCACATAACGTTAGTTTGGACACTAGTAATACAAGCCATGATAAGTTCACAAAGTTTGTCCGGTATTGATGCTTCCTTCAAGACAAGATGGACAAAGGACCACTTTAGCCTATCATAAGCCTTAGAAAGGTCCACCTTGGTAGCAACACCACCGTTCCTACCCTTCATTCTTTTCATGGTATGGACCAGCTCTTGAGCAACAACAATATTTTCTTGAATATTACGCCCATGAATGAAACCCATTTGAAAAGGAGAGACGAGTTTATTCATAAGGCCTTTCAGTCTATTAACAATGACCTTCGTCACCACCTTATACAAAGTATTACATAAAGTTTGAATGACTTACAAATTCTGGCTTGGCCACTTTCGGGATAAGGCAAATATCTGTCTTGTTGACGTCGGCAATGCTGATAGGAATCTCCCAAACACTGCTGACTGTAACATCCGCAAAATAATTAACCGAATTATTTGGATGTTAACCCAATTAAATTAATTTAGTACTTGACTGGTAAATTTATTGAGTGCTAAAATTATTTATTGGTTGTCATCGGATCGTTAACCGGATAATACGGATCAAGGAAGTTTCGGAATCGAAATAGGAGATTTAGATCAATATGGTAATTTGACCACGTTGCCATATATTTATTAAATAAATATATGTATATACGTGTGTGTGTGTGTGTGTTAATAAGAAAGGAAAGAAAAGAATTGAAAGAAAAGAAAGAAGAAAGCCACGCGAGAAACAGAGAGGAGAGGAGAAAAAGAAAAGAAGAGAGAAAGAAAGGGGAAGGAAGAAGAAGAGGAAAAAGTGGAAGGTTAGGCTCATCAAAACGACTTCTGTCCAACACGAAAAATGCTCAGCGTTACTTCCTCTTCGATTTGGTACCAACATCTTCATCATCAACTCACTCTACACGAATTTACCATTTTCGGTTTGAAGCTCAAGGTGGCGTTTTTGAGAGCTATCTTCGTCAATAAAGCGGTTTGAAGGCTAGGGGAGTTCGAATGGAGGCTTGGGTACTAGCTTGGAGTGAAAGAATCAAGGTTTGATTGGGTGAGATTTGAGAAATCAAATTTGGGGTTTTTAGATGAATAGTGATTTTGAGCTTGAAGATGATGAATAGTATCCGTGGAGGATTTCGGGGAATTCGGCGTTTCGGTCAAAAGAGGTTTCGTGATCGAGCGGAAAGTTTTGGAATCGGATTTGAGCGTCGCCGGAGCGTGTAGTTGATTCGGGGAACGTTCGTGCGGTTTTGTCAGAAAAGCGGTGTCGCGGAAAGTCTCGGTGATTTGGCGAAGTCTCGGCGATTTTGAAGTCTCGGTGTCGGCACACGCTTCGAGGGTGAGTTTTACTCACGTTTAGGATTTTTGTTTTTCGAATTAATTGATAAACTGTTTTATCGCTTTCGCTGGACTGGAATATTATGTGATACCGTCTGATTCGGGTTAGGAATCGTTTGGGGCGAGTCTCGGGTTGCGTCGTGTTAAAAATGGAATTTTTGGTGATTTGATTCGAGAGATTTTGATTTAAAACCGTTATTTGGAAAATCGCCGTAATTTGATAAACTTCGATTTGATTTAGATTTTGATTGATTGTTTGATGTTGATTGGGTTTGATTATGTGTGTGTGAAAACTGTTTTCGATCGGAATTAAAATCGGAATTAAGCGGAATCGCGATTTTCGCGCGAAACCGCCAAAATCTGCCCTTGACAGACCCCCTGCTGTCTGATAGCGCGCCACTTGCGCGCCGCGCGCCACCCGCGCGCCAATTGGCAGAACTTCCTGTCTGTTCGCGCGCCGTTTGCGCGCCACGCGCCACTCGCGCGCCAGTTGGCAGAATTTCAGCAACCAAACACTGTTTTTCGTTTCGCGATATCTTTTGATCCGGGAACCCGATTGAGGTGTTCTAAGATGCGTTTTAAAGCTTATTCAGAGGCCTAACTGGATATTCTATTTTTAAGGCAAAATGAACTGTTTTTGATATCGTAAATTTCTTTGGAAAGGTGACGAACTAGAGTGCGAGAGCAAACTTAGATAGAGTTTCGAAACCGAGTTTAATAATCGAATTGGTACTGCTTCGTGTTCTTGCCTTCGATTATTCGACTAAAGTGTAAAGTACGATGATAGGACTAAAATCGAATTGGTACTGCTTTGTGTTCTTGCCTTCGGTTTTAGACGAAATATATATATGTACGTGATAACCGGTTTAATAATCGAATTGGTACTGCTTTGTGTTCTTGCCTTCGGTTTTAGACTAAATATATATATATATATATGGCATACATGTTTAATAATCGAATTGGTACTGCTTTGTGTTCTTGCCTTCGGTTTTAGACAACATATATATAAGGTACACATGTTTAATTGTCGAATTGGTACTGCTTCGTGTTCTTGCCTTCGGCATTAAACAAAATATATATATATAGCGCACAGGTGTAATAATCGGATTGGTACTGCTTCGTGTTCTTGCCTCCGGTTTATTATGTCTGGGGTAGAGCCCATGTTAGGATAATAGGAAGGGGCAACTATATCCCCTCATCCTAGACCCTTATACCCTAAACCCAATTGATTCATAATTGAACCGAGAGTGTTAGTAGGGGTCTCGGTAGAACTCACTGAGATTGTATCTCATTGTTTATATGTTGTTGTTTTACAGAGACACAGGGACAGCGAAAATCCAAGAGGCACGAGTAGGTTGAGCTCGGACTGGTTGCTGATAGCCTAGCTTTATGTTTAAGCTAATTTCCCTTTTGTTGTCTGTATACTAAAACATTATGTATTTAATGTATATCTTTCTTCCGCTTTCTTGTATGATACTGAATACTATAGATGCTGATGGTATATGGTCTGAGAACCATATTGTCTTGTTGTAAATAAGACTGTTTGGGTTATATTCAGCGAAAAATTTATAGTGATATTCAGTGTCTAAGCAGGAAATATATCTCTGATGTGTTACTAATGTGCACCTGGGTATTTTTGGTCAATAGAAATACCAGGGTGTTACAGTTGGTATCAGAGCAGTTCGACCTAGTCGGACTTAGCTTAGGGTTGAGTCGATTCCTTGTTAGTCCTTGTGGTAATTATACTTGTGATGCTAAGAGACATTGAGCCTGATCAACTCAATACTTAGTGCATCATAAGCGGAATTATACCAGGATGATCAAGACGTAGTCCTCGACCAAAACCGGAATCTTCAGCCGGTGCATCCTCAGGAAAGGTGACATGACGGTGGAAGAATACACTGCTAAGTTTGAGAAGTTGTCTCAGTATTACCAAGTGGTAAAGTAAGCTCTGGATGACGAATGGAGAATGCAGAAGTATAAGAAGGGCATAAGTGCTTTTATGATTTATGGTCTCAGTTCTTATACTATTACCAATTTTGTTGCCTTAGTGCAATCAGCCTATGTCGCCGAGGATGATCTCATAGGAAATATGGGAAAAGAAGGAAGGTAGTTGAATTATCAACTCCGAATGCAAAGTCCTAAGATAATTTCATCAAAGGAAAAGCAGATGCAATTCCTTGATTCTACAAAGGTCAGAAGATGTTCTAACTGTGGAAAGCCTCACAGCGGTGATTGCAAGCGAATATCTAATCGGTGCTATTATAGAAATGAAGAGGGTCACTATGGTAAAGAGTGCCCTGTAAGGAAGAGTTTCAAGAAGTTACAAGCAGCTCTAAGGCAAGGACGAGTCAACATTCTGGATGTTTAGACAGTTACGACTGCAGACAATCTACTGAGGAGTATGAGATCAGTTTTTAGTAACTCCGTTAGTATATTACACGATTCGGGTGCAACCCATTGTATAATGGCACAATCATGTGCGGATCGGTTGGGACTAGCATTGTCTCCGCTGCCCGAGCCAATAACTATCTTAACTGCGGCTAAGGGTCGTGTCCAGACCCAATCTTTGTGTCAGAATTGTCTACGTGTTATCGGAGACAGAACTTTCGTAGAAGAATTATTTGTTTGCCTGTGAGAAGGGTGGACACCATTTTGGGTATGAATTGGATGACTGCAAATCATGTTGCAATCGACTGTATTAATCAGCTATCAGCTTCGCTTCAGAATCAGTTAAATTGCCTAGGACAAATTCTGAAACGGTTGCCTAGTTCACCTTAGACGGTCAATCTTCATTCCAAGGTGCGGAATGACATGTTAGTATGTTATCTGCATCCACTGAAACTAGTTTGGATTTGGCGAACATTCAGATTGTGAATGACTTTCTGGATGTTTTCACGATGAAGTTTCTTCTGAATCTCCTGAGCGAGAGGTAGAGTTTACGGTAGAATTGGTTCCTGGTACGGGATCAATATCTATTGTTTCTTATTGAATGTTCCTTTAGAATTCAAGGAAATGGAGTCTCAACTTGAAGAGTCGACGTTAAGGAAATTCCTTCGACCGAGTGCTTCTCTAAGGAGTGCTCTGGTGTGGTTAGTCGAAAGGAAAAATGGTAGCATGAGATTGTGTATTGATTACCGACTACTCAACAAAGCGACAATCAAGAACAAATATCCTTTGCCAAGGATACACGAATTACTGGATCAACTTCGAGGTGCCGTGGTGTCTTCAAAAATTGATCTGATGTCAGGTTATCATCAATTAAAAGTTAGAGCCTTAGATATTCCGAAGACAACTTTCCGTACTAAGTATGGACATTACGAGTTCGTAGTGATGCCCTTCGGTTTGACTAATGCTCCAGCGGTATTCATGGATTACATGAACTGAGTGTTCCACGCTTATCTGGATCAGTTCGTTGTGGTTTTCATTGATGATATCTTGGTGTACTCTAAGACCATTGAGGAGCATGTCCAACATCTCCGTATTGTTCTGAAAGTACTCCGAGAAAATAAGTTGTACTTGAAACCTTCGGAGTGTGATTTTTGGGTGCCAGAGGTAAAGTCTTTGGGACATGTGATTTCCCAAGTCGGGAATTTCTGTAGATCCCAGTAAGAAGGAAGCGGTGTTGAATGGGAGTGACCAACATCAGTCACAGAGATCAGAAGTTGTTGGGTCTAGCTGGTTACTATAAGAGATTTGTTCAAGGGTTCTCACAGTTAGCTTTCCACTTACTCGGTTAACTCGTAAGGGTCATCCGTTTACGTGGAATGCCGATTGTGAAGGATGTTTTCTAGAGTCGAAGATTTTGACTTCTGCTCCAATCCTGATTCTTCCGGATCCGTCATTGGAATTTTAAATTTTCGATGACGCTTCAGGGAAGGGTTTAGGATGAATTCTAATGCAAAGATCAACAAGTGGTAGCTTAGGCGTCCAGACAATTAAGGTCTCGTAAAGAGAATTATCCAACTCATGAATTGGAGTTAATACCTATTGTGTATGCACTGAAGATTTGGAGACGTTACCTGTGTGGGTCTCGTTTCGAAGTCTCTAGTGGTCACAAGAGTTTAAGGTATCTGTTTGATCAGAAAGAACTGAATAGCAGGCAGAGAAGTGTGTAGAATTCTGAAGGATTATGACTTCGGGTTGAAGTATCATCCAGGAAATTCCAATGTTGTAGCTGATGCGAGTAATAGGGAATCGCTCCACACGGCAGAATTATGATGCATTAGATGGAATTATTAGAGTCTGATAGAGACTTAGATCTGAATTCAAGATCGAGAGGAACCTGTTAGTGTTGAGCCATATGAGGATCTCTAATTCCCTAAGGGATTCTATACGCTTAGCATAGGAAGTTGATGTGAAGTTACAATCACAAAAGGTATTTTCGGATTTTACTATGGATAGTGATGGAGTCAGTTGTTTCAACGGTAGAATCTGTGCGGCCGATGATGAGAACAATAAAAGGCAAGTGTTAGAGGAAGCACACCGAAGTTTATATTCTGTTCTAGGGTGTACAGAATATAAAGCAGAGGTATTAGTTTGTTAACCTCTCCTTTGTGAAAGTTAACAATGAGATGGTATTATATGATTCCGTTTGACAAGTCGAACGCGAACACGAATATGTAGGTGACTTAAATTTCCGAAGTGAAGCTTGGCGTGCGGTGTAATAGTTTTGAAAAATCGTTTTTGTGAAAACCCGCATGCTAAAGTTAATTTTGGAACGAATTAAGAGGCTAATAGGATATGATTGGGGAGGAAAATCCTAGGAGGATTACTTAGGTTGAGGGGAAGCTCTCAACGCTATTGACTAATTCGGAAAGGAGCTCTGAGTTCTGTTTGATAGTTGTTTGGAGAACAACTGAGGTGATTTGCATTACGTTTAATTTATTTGATGTCCCCGTGGTTTACTTCTACGTTTAAGATAAACGTTTCTGGTAAATCCTCATTCCATCTTCTTTCGAAAGGTGTTATCTCGAAATCTTGGGGGCGAGTCAAGAAGTTTCACAAGTGACTTTTCCGTCACATTGTCGGTGTGTATGAAGACTGTTGTGGATATTAGAAGATTAGTTGAGAAAGTGTTTACACCCTTCGAGGAAATCGTGTTTGTTTTCACCTCTACCGAGGAGTACCAGTTTGTGGATCTCATTTTCAACCTGTATTTCTATCAAGTGTCTTATATTAGACCCTTTGATTTAGATTAATCAAAGTTGGGGAGCAAGTGAGGAATGAAGCTTAGGGAGTGTTTTCGAACGCGGTGCCGAGCCTATGTAGGCGAAAGAGGAGTTTCTCGTGTTGATTCGTAACCAGAGGGTTCGTATCAAGGTAGTAGTGGATCATACTTGGAGATTGATGTGACAACTTTAGAAAGATTTTCTACACTCATTTCGTTAATTCAAGATTGTTTTCTCGCAAATTTAGACCTTTCTGGGAATGTCAACCCTCGGTTAGTCGGATGAAAGACTTAGCGAAATTTTGAGGACAAAATTCTTTTAAGTTGGGGAGAATGTAACATCCGCAAAATAATTAACCGAATTATTTGGATGTTAACCCAATTAAATTAATTTAGTACTTGACTGGTAAATTTATTGAGTGCTAAAATTATTTATTGGTTGTCATCGGATCGTTAACCGGATAATACGTATCAAGGAAGTTTCGGAATCGAAATAGGAGATTTAGATCAATATGGTAATTTGACCACGTTGCCATATATTTATTAAATAAATATATGTATATACGTGAGTGTGTGTGTTAATAAGAAAGGAAAGAAAAGAATTGAAAGAAAAGAAAGAAGAAAGCCACGCGAGAAACAGAGAGGAGAGGAGAAAAAGAAAAGAAGAGAGAAAGAAAGGGGAAGGAAGAAGAAGAGGAAAAAGGGGAAGGTTAGGCTCATCAAAACGACTTCTGTCCAACACGAAAAATGCTCAGCGTTACTTCCTCTTCGATTTGGTACCAACATCTTCATCATCAACTCACTCTACACGAATTTACCATTTTCGGTTTGAAGCTCAAGGTGGCGTTTTTGAGAGCTATCTTCGTCAATAAAGCGGTTTGAAGGCTAGGGGAGTTCGAATGGAGGCTTGGGTACTAGCTTGGAGTGAAAGAATCAAGGTTTGATTGGGTGAGATTTGAGAAATCAAATTTGGGGTTTTTAGATGAATAGTGATTTTGAGCTTGAAGATGATGAATAGTATCCGTGGAGGATTTCGGGGAATTCGGCGTTTCGGTCAAAAGAGGTTTCGTGATCGAGCGGAAAGTTTTGGAATCGGATTTGAGCGTCGCCGGAGCATGTAGTTGATTCGGGGAACGTTCGTGCGGTTTTGTCAGAAAAGCGGTGTCGCGAAAAGTCTCGGTGATTTGGCGAAGTCTCGGCGATTTTGAAGTCTCGGTGTCGGCACACGCTTCGAGGGTGAGTTTTACTCACGTTTAGGATTTTTGTTTTTCGAATTAATTGATAAACTGTTTTATCGCTTTCGCTGGACTGGAATATTATGTGATACCGTCTTATTCGGGTTAGGAATCGTTTGGGGCGAGTCTCGGGTTGCGTCGTGTTAAAAACGGAATTTTTGGTGATTTGATTCGAGAGATTTTGATTTAAAACCGTTATTTGGAAAATCGCCGTAATTTGATAAACTTCGATTTGATTTAGATTTTGATTGATTGTTTGATGTTGATTGGGTTTGATTATGTGTGTGTGAAAACTGTTTTCGATCGGAATTAAAATCGGAATTAAGCGGAATCGCGATTTTCGCGCGAAACCGCCAAAATCTGCCCTTGACAGACCCCCTGCTGTCTGATAGCGCGCCACTTGCGCGCCGCGCGCCACCCGCGCGCCAATTGGCAGAACTTCCTGTCTGTTCGCGCGCCGTTTGCGCGCCACGCGCCACTCGCGCGCCAGTTGGCAGAATTTCAGCAACCAAACACTGTTTTTCGTTTCGCGATATCTTTTGATCCGGGAACCCGATTGAGGTGTTCTAAGATGCGTTTTAAAGCTTATTCAGAGGCCTAACTGGATATTCTATTTTTAAGGCAAAATGAACTGTTTTTGATATCGTAAATTTCTTTGGAAAGGTGACGAACTAGAGTGCGAGAGCAAACTTAGATAGAGTTTCGAAACCGAGTTTAATAATCGAATTGGTACTGCTTCGTGTTCTTGCCTTCGATTATTCGACTAAAGTGTAAAGTACGATGATAGGACTAAAATCGAATTGGTACTGCTTTGTGTTCTTGCCTTCGGTTTTAGACGAAATATATATATGTACGTGATAACCGGTTTAATAATCGAATTGGTACTGCTTTGTGTTCTTGCCTTCGGTTTTAGACTAAATATATATATATATATATATATATATATATATATATATATATATATATATATATATATATGGCATACATGTTTAATAATCGAATTGGTACTGCTTTGTGTTCTTGCCTTCGGTTTTAGACAACATATATATAAGGTACACATGTTTAATTGTCGAATTGGTACTGCTTCGTGTTCTTGCCTTCGGCATTAAACAAAATATATATATATAGCGCACAGGTGTAATAATCGGATTGGTACTGCTTCGTGTTCTTGCCTCCGGTTTATTATGTCTGGGGTAGAGCCCATGTTAGGATAATAGGAAGGGGCAACTATATCCCCTCATCCTAGACCCTTATACCCTAAACCCAATTGATTCATAATTGAACCGAGAGTGTTAGTAGGGGTCTCGGTAGAACTCACTGAGATTGTATCTCATTGTTTATATGTTGTTGTTTTACAGAGACACGGGGACAGCGAAAATCCAAGAGGCACGAGTAGGTTGAGCTCGGACTGGTTGCTGATAGCCTAGCTTTATGTTTAAGCTAATTTCCCTTTTGTTGTCTGTATACTAAAACATTATGTATTTAATGTATATCTTTCTTCCGCTTTCTTGTATGATACTGAATACTATAGATGCTGATGGTATATGGTCTGAGAACCATATTGTCTTGTTGTAAATAAGACTGTTTGGGTTATATTCAGCGAAAAATTTATAGTGATATTCAGTGTCTAAGCAGGAAATATATCTCTGATGTGTTACTAATGTGCACCTGGGTATTTTTGGTCAATAGAAATACCAGGGTGTTACACTGACGAAGTTGTTCAAGGACTCTTTAACCAAGTCTCAATCCTTCTGAAAGAAACCAGGAGGAAAACCATCAGGACCTGGAAAGTGATCAAACAACAAGTGATCAAACAATCATACACATTCTTGTTTCCTTAATAATCAAATTAACTAAATTACTCAATTGGTTAATCAATGTGACCATGAGCTGAAAGTTTAATTGGCGTGGAAAAGACTAAAATACCCTTTGTTCTAATTTTCACTTAATTCAATTCCTAATTAGCATTAAATCAATAATTCATTTACTCAATCATAAACTATCTCATAATTGATTAATTAGTATAATTTATTTAGAATAGTTAGTTAATTATCAATGACCTCTTGCTAATTTCACTAAATGAAATTAGTTAAATTGGGGATAATACACTACCTCTCCCCAAATAAAACTCCTTTGTAACCTTTGAATTTCATCCAAGCAACCTTTAGGAATAACCGAAGCCATCATGGCATAAAGGGGAAGCGCCTCAATGATAGACTTTGATAGAGTAATTCTACCTACAAGAGGCAACTGAGAAGCTTTCCACTCAGCTAACTTATTCTTAACCATGTCAATGAGATAATTATAGTCCTCCCTTCTGGGGGCTCTACCGGTTAGAGGAATACCCAGATACCTACCAAGATTATTAACTTCCTTGAAGCCCGAAATAGTAACAAGACTAGAACGAACCTGATGAGGAACACCTTTGGAGAAGATCATAGACGTTTTGTCTTGTTGACCAGACATCTCACCAAAAAGCTTCAAAGTATCAAACATACATTGCATTTGAGTAACATTTGCTTGATCAAACAAGATCAAGTCATTCGCAAACATGAAATGCGATACCCACGGTCCTCTGGAACTAGCCCGAAGAGGCTTCCAAGTACCCACACTAACGGCATGGGATATAAGATGAGAGAGTTTGTCCATACAGAGTACAAAGATTTACGGCGACAATGGATCACCCTGACGCAGACCCCGATGAGGCTGAAAAAATTCACTTCTACTTCCATTCCACATAACGTTAGTTTGGGCACTAGTAATACAAGCCATGATAAGTTCACAAAGTTTGTCCGGTATTGATGCTTCCTTCAAGACAAGATGGACAAAGGACCACTTTAGCCTATCATAAGCCTTAGAAAGGTCCACCTTGATAGCAACACCACCGTTCCTACCCTTCATTCTTTTCATGGTATGGACCAGCTCTTGAGCAACAACAATATTTTCTTGAATATTACGCCCATGAATGAAACCCGTTTGAAAGGAGAGACGAGTTTATTCATAAGGCCTTTCAGTCTATTAACAATAACCTTCGTCACCACCTTATACAAAGTATTACATAAAGTTTCAATTGACTTACAAATTCTGGCTTGGCCACTTTCGGGATAAGGAAAATATCTGTCTTGTTGACGTCGGCAATGCTGATAGGAATCTCCCAAACACTGCTGACGAAGTTGTTCAAGGACTCTTTAACCAAGTCCCAATCCTTCTGAAAGAAACCAGGAGGAAAACCATCAGGACCTGGAAAGTGATCAAACAACAAGTGATCAAACAATCATACACATTCTTGTTTCCTTAATAATCAAATTAACTAAATTACTCAATTGGTTAATCAATGTGACCATGAGCTGAAAGTTTAATTGGCGTGGAAAAGACTAAAATACCCTTTGTTCTAATTTTCACTTAATTCAATTCCTAATTAGCAGTAAATCAATAATTCATTTACTCAATCATAAACTATCTCATAATTGATTAATTACTATAATTTATTTAGAATAGTTAGTTAATTATCAATGACCTCTTGCTAATTTCACTAAATGAAATTAGTTAAATTGGGGATGTTACACTACCTCTCCCCAAATAAAACTCCTTTGTAACATTTGAATTTCATCCAAGCAACCTTTAGGAATAACCGAAGCCATCATGGCATAAAGGGGAAGCGCCTCAATGACAGACTTTGATAGAGTAATTCTACCTACAAGAGGCAACTGAGAAGCTTTCCACTCAGTTAACTTATTCTTAACCATGTCAATGAGATAATTATAGTCCTCCCTTCTGGGGGCTCTACCCGTTAGAGGAATACCCAGATACCTACCAAGATTATTAACTTCCTTGAAGCCCGAAATAGTAACAAGATTAGAACGAACCTGATGAGGAACACCTTTGGAGAAGATCATAGACGTTTTGTCTTGTTGACCAGACATCTCACCAAAAAGCTTCAAAGTATCAAGCATACATTGCATTTGAGTAACATTCGCTTGACCAAACAAGATCAAGTCATCCGCAAACATGAGATGCGATACCCACGGTCCTCTGGAACTAGCCCGAAGAGGCTTCCAAGTACCCACACTAACGGCATGGGATATAAGATGAGAGAGTTTGTCCATACAGAGTACAAAGATTTACGGCGACAATGGATCACCCTGACGCAGACCCCGATGAGGCTGAAAAAATTCACTTCTACTTCCATTCCACATAACGTTAGTTTGGACACTAGTAATACAAGCCATGATAAGTTCACAAAGTTTGTCCGGTATTGATGCTTCCTTCAAGACAAGATGGACAAAGGACCACTTTAGCCTATCATAAGCCTTAGAAAGGTCCACCTTGATAGCAACACCACCGTTTCTCCCTTCATTCTTTTCATGGTATGGACCAGCTCTTGAGCAACAACAATATTTTCTTGAATATTACGCCCATGAATGAAACCCGTTTGAAAAGGAGAGACGAGTTTATTCATAAGCCCTTTCAGTCTATTAACAATGACCTTCGTCACCACCTTATACAAAGTATTACATAAAGTTTGAATTGACTTACAAATTCTGGCTTGGCCACTTTCGGGATAAGGCAAATATCTGTCTTGTTGACATCGACAATGCTGATAGGAATCTCCCAAACACTGCTGACGAAGTTGTTCAAGGACTCTTTAACCAAGTCCCAATCCTTCTGAAAGAAACCAGGAGGAAAACCATCACGACCTGGAAAGTGATCAAACAACAAGTGATCAAACAATCATACACATTCTTGTTTCCTTAATAATCAAATTAACTAAATTACTCAATTGGTTAATCAATGTGACCATGAGCTGAAAGTTTAATTGGCGTGGAAAAGACTAAAATACCCTTTGTTCTAATTTTCACTTAATTCAATTCCTAATTAGCATTAAATCAATAATTCATTTACTCAATCATAAACTATCTCATAATCGATTAATTACTATAATTTATTTAGAATAGTTAGTTAATTATCAATGACCTCTTGCTAATTTCACTAAATGAAATTAGTTAAATTGGGGATGTTACACTACCTCTCCCCAAATAAAACTCCTTTGTAACCTTTGAATTTCATCCAAGCAACCTTTAGGAATAACCGAAGCGATCATGGCATAAAGGGGAAGCGCCTCAATGACAGACTTTGATAGAGTAATTCTACCTACAAGAGGCAACTGAGAAGCTTTCCACTCAACTAACTTATTCTTAACCATGTCAATGAGATAATTATAGTCCTCCCTTCTGGGGGCTCTACCCGTTAGAGGAATACCCAGATACCTACCAAGATTATTAACTTCCTTGAAGCCCGAAATAGTAACAAGATTAAAACGAACCTGATGAGGAACACCTTTGGAGAAGATCATAGACGTTTTGTCTTGTTGACCAGACATCTCACCAAAAAGCTTCAAAGTATCAAGTATACATTGCGTTTGAGTAACATTCGCTTGACCAAACAAGATCAAGTCATCCGCAAACATGAGATGCGATACCCACGGTCCTCTGGAACTAGCCCGAAGAGGCTTCCAAGTACCCACACTAACGGCATGGGATATAAGATGAGAGAGTTTGTCCATACAGAGTACAAAGATTTACGGCGACAATGGATCACCCTGACGCAGACCCCGATGAGGCTGAAAAAATTCACTTCTACTTCCATTCCACATAACGTTAGTTTGGACACTAGTAATACAAGCCATGATAAGTTCACAAAGTTTGTCCGGTATTGATGCTTCCTTCAAGACAAGATGGACAAAGGACCACTTTTGCCTATCATAAGCCTTAAAAAGGCCCACCTTGATAGCAACACCACCGTTCCTACCCTTCATTCTTTTCATGGTATGGACCAGCTCTTGAGCAACAACAATATTTTCTTGAATATTACGCCCATGAATGAAACCCGTTTGAAAAGGAGAGACGAGTTTATTCATAAGGCCTTTCAGTCTATTAACAATGACCTTCGTCACCACCTTATACAAAGTATTACATAAAGTTTGAATTGACTTACAAATTCTGGCTTGGCCACTTTCGGGATAAGGCAAATATCTGTCTTGTTGACGTCGGCAATGCTGATAGGAATCTCCCAAACACTGCTGACGAAGTTGTTCAAGGACTCTTTAACCAAGTCCCAATCCTTCTGAAAGAAACCAGGAGGAAAACCATCAGGACCTGGAGACTTCCAGGCCCCAAGAGAAAAAAGGGCTTGTTTTATTTCAAGAGGATTTGAACTAGCATCCAAGGAGTCTAACTCCTTCTATAAACAGTCTTCAAATGATAATATCTAGTATTACGGTCTCCATCACTTAGCCATTTTGACCGAGACCGTTGATGCCACATAATTTCTTCTTAAGCCAATAAATTCTTAAGTTCACGCTGCAAAGATACTTCAAGATTCCTTAAGAAATGATTACTCCTACCATTAGAATTGGCCTTTTGGATACCACCAATTCTAGATAGAATTCTACGCTTCTTACGTGCCAGTGCCACGTCGCCAAAAACTTCCTTACCCCACTGCTTCAAATGCACGCTCATATTATGAATATTGGTAGAGACATCCATACTGGAGTTCCAAGCTGTGCTAATAGAAGGCTTATACAAAGAGTGAGATTGCCATACTTGTTCAAAGCGGAAAGGCTTGTGGCGACTTCTACCATAAACACCATAGGGAAAGTTGAGAATTGGATGATGATCCGAAAAGTCAATTCTTGGAAGAGTTTTAACCACCGCATCCGGAAAAGATAATCTCCAAACATCGTTACAAAGTGCACGGTCTAATCTCTTATACACATGGACACCATTCCACCGTGGGCCGCGCCAAGTAAACTTGGAACCAATACAACCCAGATCCATGAGTTGACATTGATCCAAATGATTAGCAAAACAACGGGCCTTGTCAACATTAACAGGGTATCCTTTACATTCGTGAGAACCTACTACATCATTCAAGTCCCCAGCTACCAACGAACCCCCCGAACCAGAAGAGGAGATTCTATGAAGTTCCCGCCACAACACACGCTTCTGAGCAGCATTTGGATTAGCATAAACGGCGGAGAAGTGCCAGTCAATACCATCCTGAAATTTAACTTTCAAATGGACAAACTGGAAATGCTTTTGAATCACAGTAGCCTCCAACATGTTACTTTTCCAAGCTACAATAATCCCTCCTGAAAACCCTCTACCATTTGAGTAATGAAATTCTTCAAAGTCCAATCTGTTCACCGGTCTCCTTAGTCTCTTAGCATCAACACGAAGCTCAACAATAACTATGATAGTTGGGTTATAAATATCCATATATTGTTTACACTCTTTGAAAAAATCAATACTACCCGCACCTCTACAATTCCAGAGGAATATCTTCTCCTCGTTCGACATCATCAAACAGTTAATCAAGGTTCATAAAACTCCCCTCAATTCCGTTAGGAACAACACCACTCACCGTCTCCACAGTTTCAACAACAGAATCCATATCTTCATAATTATTACTGACTGGTATAGTTGGCTCTATAGCTCCACCACCACCAGAATTAGATGAATGGTGCAAGTCAATATCATCCAACTTACCTGACATGTCTCGATCAGGAGGTCTAGGCGGATGGGATTGTTCAAGAGATGGTGCTTGTTTTCCATGGACACCTTTCACAGTAGCATGCATATTATTGCTGTTGCGAATGACAAGGAACGTGCCTTCCCCGTGCGTTTTTCACAATTCCACGGTGGTCTCATCATTGGTGCGTTGCACAGTAGTCTTACACGTAGCCTCCTCTAATTGACCCTTTAATTGCTCCACGGTAGACTCCCCTTGTTTCTTTTGCACCACATCAATCTCCATATTTTTACTCTCTTTATTGCCTTTTAAGGAGACCACGTCTGCAACGGTTATTGTTGCAGTAACTTTGCTATTACCTCCTGATTAACTATTATTGGCCCTTGATTTTCTCGTACCATTATTTGTATTCCTTGTTGGATTTCTAACCATTTGATTGATTTTCGCTCTGAGGTTGTATGAAGAACAAACTGGGGTGCAAATAACAGTTCTCAGGCCCACTGGCCCAGTTCACTACCACACACTTGCCTGCCCTTTCAAACAAAAAACGGAAGCGGGTTTTTGCGCACCCGAACCCGGTTGAAGCGGGTGTGCACGCGGATCCTCTTGACCCGGGGTATAAAAACAGCAACCCTAGCTGTTTCTTCAGAAATCAAGAACTCAGACTCTCTCTTCTTGTTCTCTGGACTGCTCCTCTTCTCCTCAGCTTCGTCTTCTCTTCTCTTCTGGTCTAGGGTTCCACTGTTCTCACTGATTCTTCAGTGATAGAAGCGGTGGAGCTCTTGACTATCTCACCAATGATGATGCGTGATGGTGATGATGCAAAAACCCCTATGGTTTATGCACATAATCACAGCACTGAGGTTCGTCGCCTACGGATCCTTTGATTGCGAAGGTTGCTATCGATCTGAATACTAAACGAAGGACACCGAAGGTATAAAATCACAACCCTATGTGATTTCTTTGATTTGATTTATTCTTGACAGTACAAACCCTAACTTGGTTTCTTTGATGTTTTTCAGGTTCAGTGGGTAACAAATATGAAATAGAAGGTTTACACAAGGTAAAACAGCAACTGATCTTGTGTTTTACACTTGTTTATTTTTTCTTCCAAAAAACCCTAAATCACTTTACTGTTTTCTGTATGCATCAAAACACCACGCCTGAGGAGTACCAAAATCTTTCAACACTATATAGATTCCAGCCACAGTTCTAGTAACAGAGGTATAATTTCTATCTCACCTTCCTCTCTCTGATTTCTCCTTTCTGTTTGTGTTTGATTAAACAAATGCTCACTTATTTGTTCTTTTTCACTTGCAAGGTACTCTTTACCAAGGTTAAGCCACACTTACAGAACCAGAAATGCAAAGACAGAGACTGAGAAGAAAAATACACACAGAAAGAATCAAGGAAGACTTGAATAATGAAAACTCAATGTAAATTTTATTTCTCTGTGTGTATATTCAGTGTATGTACATGTATATTTATAGCTTTTCTCTGAGAATAAACTAGCTGGTAGTTAGAGTTATTGCAGCTAACAACTCAGTTTGTTAAAAACTGTTTTAACAAACTAGCTGAATTAGTTACTTAGTTTGTAACACACTTATCTAATAGCTTAGTTAATCCTAGCTGTTGGATTAAACAATTAATCTAAGGCTAAGATTAAAAGATAATCTAAGGTGAGGATTACCAAAATCCAACATCCTCCCTTAATCCTAAAACTTAGATTATCTTAGAGCTTAGAGATAGGAACTAAATCAGGACAACCCCCTGTTAGGTATTAATCAATGATGATCTAGGACAAGCCGCTAGATGTTAGCTTTCAACCTAGCCGTCTCCTAAGCTTTAGTTAAAACCTTACCTTTTAGAGCCTTTAGTAAAAAATCAGCCATCTGCTCCTTAGTTGAGCAGTGGTTCAGTGCTTCTAGCCAAGCTGCTTGAGTGGCAGCTTTGAAACCCAGAGAGCATTCTGCAATGTTGCTGGCAGAACTGCAATCTGTCTTGTCAATCCTTGCTATATGTTGTAAAGTAGAACTTTTAGGTGTCCTTAAGAGCTCTAGTCCATAGACATCCCATAGAGTCCCTAAGTCTTCATTAGTGGAGTTTAACTTCTCAATTGTAGCCCTTCTTAGCCCTTCTCTTCCAAGAGCTACTTAGCAATCACATAGTTCTGAATCTGTCCTAATTTCATAGTGTATGAGGTCTCCTTCATTCACTTTGTCAATTGTGACAAGTTCACAACCTGTCAGTCTTTGTCCCTTAATCAGAAATTGACCCATAGGTTCAGAATGTAGTGTGGCAGATTCCTTATAATGAGAAATTCCAACTGCTTGCTGCTGTACAGCTTCCTTAGTGTCATGTTTCCTCATCATAGGGTCTTTAGTGCTGCTTTCCTCCTTAGGACAGCTTCCAAGTAGTTCAGTTTCTCCCTGAAACAGTTTAAACAATACCAAAGCTCCTCCTTTGGTTTTTATCAAATAGATCCATAGCTTTGCATATTCATCGACACAAGTTAAAACAATTTTGTTGGCACCTAATGAAAACACATTAAGTGGCCCATATGTAGTAGATGAATATCCAATCTGAATTAAATCCTTAATCTCAGATTTCAGCTTTTTCTCAAACAGTTTACCTATTACACAAGTAGTGCCTGGAACATAGGAAATATTTTTAGTAGATATTACCTGTCCAACTTCCGTTTTGAACCTTAAGTTCCTCACACCAGCTGCTGTAATTGGTTTAGCATTTTTAATGCCAATTTTCCTTCTAGGATAAGTGTCAATCATCCATTCTTTCTGACTAGTTATGTGGCTCGAACAACCATAGTTCAAGGGCCACATTACTTCAAAAATCCTGCCATTATTAGTTGAGATAGCACAAACAGCATATTCACAGTATTTTCTTATCCTAGGTTCAGTTTTAGTAGTCACAGAAATTTCCTTAATTTCTGTTTCAACTTCAGTTTCAGAATTTGTAGTTTCTAAACTCACAGTTTTTGAAAACTCGGATTCTAAGTTCACAGAGTCAAGAAACACAGAATTTAAACTCACAGTTTCACAATTCACAGTGTTTAAACTCATAGATTCTAAACCTACAGAAACCTCCTTAGATTCTGCTTCTAGTTTAGCTTTAGGTATCACAGAAACTTCCTTAGTCCCTGTTTTAGGTTCAGTCACAGAACACACAGAAACTTCCTTAGTTTCTGTTTTAGCTTTTGAACATACAGAGACTTCCTTAGTTTCTGTTTCAAGTTCAGCTATAACCACAGAAACTTCCTTAGTTTCTGTTTCTTCTAAGTCATCTATTATCATGCTAAAAGCTACAGGATCAGATTCAGAATCTGAATCTTCTCTAGCCACATTGGCTTCACTTTCAATTTCTTTGGACTTAGAGTCCTTTCTAGTAGGGCACTCAGTAGCATAGTGCCCATACTTATCGCATCTGTAGCATTGCACTTTAGACTTATCTTTGCCTTTAGATGCATTGCTATTTCCCTTATTGAAATCAGATTTAGGGTTAGATTTACCTGCCTTACCTTTAGACCAATTAGGCTTACCTGATTGGCTGCTGTATGTGGCTCCTTTCTTACCCTTAGCTTTGGTGAATAGTGCTTGGCCATCTTCTTCTTCACCTTCTAGCAGATTCATCCTTAGTTCCTTTGCTTCAAGTTTTGCTTGGAGCTCTTCCACTTTAAAGTCATCTGGTAGAGTTGTATCTTCAATACTGTTGACTACCCAGCCAAACTTTTTAGTCAAGGACCTTAGGACTTTCTTACAGATCACCTTTTCTGTAAGAGTTTTCCCATACATTGTCATAGTATTAGTGATCTTATTTAACCTTATAAAGAAGTCAGAAATACACTCCCCTTCCTTCATCCTTAGTGTTTCATATTGAGCGCTTAGAGCCTGCAACTTCTCTTCTTTGATAGGAGCAGCCCCTGTGTAGTACTGTTCTAAGGCATCCCAGGCAGCCTTAGAAGTCTCTAGGTTCCTTATCCTATCAAAGTTGGTTTCATCACATCCTTGATGAATGAGATACATAGCTTTGAAGTCCTTTTGCTCATTTTCATTGAAGGTGTTAGTTTGGGCAGGAGTAGGAATTTCAGCCAATGGCTCAAGGCCATCTTTGACTATTCTTAAGACCCCATGACAGCCAAGAATTGTCTTCATCTGAATGCACCATCTGTCATAGTTTTTCCCATCCAATTTAGGGACTTGTGTGTTTAAACATGTGCTTGTCATCTTACAAACTGAAACTTTAAACACTAAAGCTGTTAGAACACACAAAACTGCATAGTCTGATTGTGTAGGTAAAAAGAAATCAAAAGAACCTTAAAAGAGACACTCACACAAACAGCCACTTGCTGTTTTAAAATTTCTTGACACTTACGGAAGAAACTTTAAAGAAATCTAAAAGAAAGAGATAGAGTTTAGAAATTTTCCTGTTTTCCCTGGACTGTAACTAGCTCATTGATACCATGTTGGATTTCTAACCATTTGATTGATTTTTGCTCTGCAGGCTGTATGAAGAACAAACTGGGGTGCAAATAAGAGTTCTCAGGCCCACTTGGCCCAGTTCACTACCACACACTTGCTTGCCCTTTCAAACAAAAAACGGAAGCGGGTTTTTGCGCACCCGAACCCGGTTGAAGCGGGTGTGCACGCGGATCCTCTTGACCCGGGGTATAAAAATTACAACCCCAGTTGTTTCTTCAGAAATCAAGAACTCAGTCTCTCTCTTCTTGTTCTCTGGACTGTTCCTCTTCTCCTCAGCTTCGTCTTCTCTTCTCTTCTGGTCTAGGGTTCCACTGTTCTCACTGATTCTTCAGTGATAGAAGCGGTGAAGCTCTTGACTATCTCACCTATGATGATGTGTGATGATGATGATGCAAAAACCGCTATGGTTTATGCAATGAATCACAGCACTGAGGTTCGCCGCCTACGAATCCTTTGATTGCAAAGGTTGCTATCGATTTGAATACTAAACGAAGGACACCGAAGGTATAAAATCACAACCCTATGTGATTTCGTTGATTTGATTTATTCTTGACAGTACAAACCCTAACTTGGTTTCTTTGTTGTTTTTCAGGTTCAGTGGGTAACAAATATGAAATAGAAGGTTTACACAAGGTAAAACAGCATCTGATCTTGTGTTTTACACTTGTTTATCTTTTTCTTGCATAAAACCCTAAATCACTTTACGGTTTTCTATATGCATCAAAACACCACGCCTGAGGAGTACCAAAATCTTTCAACACTATGAAGATTCCAGCCACAGTTCTAGTAACAGAGGTATAATTTCTATCTCACCTTCCTCTCTCTTATTTCTCCTTTCTATTTGTGTTTGATTAAACAAATGCTCACTTATTTGTTCTTTTTCACTTGCAAGGTACTCTTTACCAAGGTTAAGCCACACTTACAGAACCAGAAATGCAAAGACAGAGACTGAGAAGAAAAATACACACAAAGAATCAAGGAAGACTTGAATAATGAAAACTCAATGTAAATTTTATTTGTGTGTATATTCAGTGTATGTACATGTATGTTTATAGCTTTTATCTGAGAATAAACTAGCTAGTAGTTAGAGTTGTTGCAGCTAACAACTCAGTTTGTTAAAAACTGTTTTAACAAACTAACTGAATTAGTTACTTAGTTTGTAACACACTTATCTAACAGCTTAGTTAATCCTAGCTGTTGGATTAAACAATTAATCTAAGGCTAAGATTAAAAGATAATCTAAGGTGAGGATTGCCAAAATCCAACATCCTCCCTTAATCCTAAAACTTAGATTATCTTAGAGCTTAGAGACAGGAACTAAATCAGGACAACCCCCTGTTAGGTATTAATCAATGATGATCTAGGACAAGCCGCTAGATGTTAGCTTTAAACCTAGCTGTCTCCTAAGCTTTAGTTAAAACCTTACCTTTTAGAGCCTTTAGTAAAAAATCAGCCATCTGCTCCTTAGTTGAGCAGTGGTTCAGTGCTTCTAGCCAAGCTACTTGAGTGGCAGCTTTGAAACCCAGAGAGCATTCTGCAATGTTGCTGGCAGAACTGCAATCTGTCTTGTCAATCCTTGCTATATGTTGTAAAGTAGAACTTTTAGGTGTCCTTAAGAGCTCTAGTCCATAGACATCCCATAGAGTCCCTAAGTCTTCATTAGTGGAGTTTAACTTCTCAATTGTAGCCCTTCTCAGCCCTCTCTTCCAAGAGCTTCATAGCAATCACATAGTTCCGAATCTGTCCTAATTTCATAGTGTATGAGGTCTCCTTCATTCACTTTGTCAATTGTGACAAGTTCACAACCTGCCAGTCTTTGTCCCTTGGTCAGAAATTGACCCATAGGTTCAAAATGTAGTGTGGCAGATTCCTTATAATGAGAAATTCCATCTGCTTGCTGCTGTACAGCTTCCTTAGTGTCATGTATCCTCATCATAGGGTCTTTAGTGCTGCTTTCCTCCTTAGGACAGCTTCCAAGTAGTTCAGTTTCACCCTGAAACAGTTTAAACAATACCAAAGCTCCTCCTTTGGTTTTTATCAAATAGATCCATAGCTTTGCATATTCATCGACACAAGTTAAAACAATTTTGTTGGCACCTAATGAAAACACATTAACTGGCCCATATGTAGTAGATGAATATCCATTCTGAATTAAATCCTTAATCTCAGATTTCAGCTTTTTCTCAAACAGTTTACCTATTACACAAGTAGTGCCTGGAACATAGGAAATATTTTTAGTAGATATTACCTGTCCAACTTCCCTTTTGAACCTTAAGTTCCTCACACCAGCTGCTGTAATAGGTTTAGCATTTTTAATGCCAATTTTCCTTCTAGGATAAGTGTCAATCATCCATTCTTTTTGACAAGTTATGTGGCTTGAACAACCATAGTTCAAGGGCCACATTACTTCAAAAATCCTGCCATTATTAGTTGAAATAGCACAAACAGCATATTCACAGTATTTTCTTATCCTAGGTTCCGTTTTAGTAGTCATAGAAATTTCCTTAATTTCTGTTTCTACTTCAGTTTCAGAATTTGTAGTTTCTAAACTCACAGTTTTTGAAAACTCGGATTCTAAGTTCACAGAGTCAAGAAACAGAGAATTTAAACTCACAGTTTCACAATTCAGTGTTTAAACTCATAGATTCTAAACCTACAGAAACCTCCTTAGATTCTGCTTCTAGTTTAGCTTTAGGTATCACAGAAACTTCCTTAGTCCCTGTTTTAGGTTCAGTCACAAAACACACAGAAACTTCCTTAGTTTCTGTTTAAGCTTTTGAACATACAGAGACTTCTTTAGTTTCTGTTTCAAGTTCAGCTATAACCACAGAAACTTCCTTAGTTTCTGTTTCTTCTAAGTCATCTATTATCATGCTAAAAGCTACAGGATCAGATTCAGAATCTGAATCTTCTCTAGCCACATTGGCTTCACTTTCAATTTCTTTGGACTTAGAGTCCTTTCTAGTAGGTCACTCAGTTCCATAGTGCCCATACTTATCGCATCTGTAGCATTGCACTTTAGACTTATCTTTGCCTTTAGATGCATTGCTATTTCCCTTATTGAAATCAGATTTAGGGTTAGATTTACCTGCCTTACCTTTAGACCAATTAGGCTTACCTGATTGGCTGCTGTATGTGGCTCCTTTCTTACCCTTGGCTTTGGTGATTAGTGCTTGGCCATCTTCTTCTTCACCTTCTAGCAGATTCATCCTTAGTTCCTTTGCTTCAAGTTTTGCTTGGAGCCCTTCCACTTTAAAGTCATCTAGTAGAGTTGTATCTTCAATACTGTTGACTACCCAGCCAAACTTTTTAGTCAAGGACCTTAGGACTTTCTTACAGATCACCTTTTCTGTAAGAGTTTCCCCATACATTGTCATGGTATTAGTGATCTTCTTTAACCTTATAAAGAAGTCAGAAATACACTCCCCTTCCTTCATCCTTAGTGTTTCATATTGAGCGCTTAGAGCCTGCAACTTCTCTTCTTTGATAGGAGCAGCCCCTGTGTAGTACTGTTCAAAGGCATCCCAGGCAGCCTTAGAAGTCTCTAGGTTCCTTATCCTATCAAAGTTGGTTTCATCACATCTTTGATGAATGAGATACATAGCTTTGAAGTCCTTTTGCTCATTTTCATTGAAGGTGTTAGTTTGGGCAGGAGTAGGATTTTCAGCCAATGGCTCAAGGCCATCTTTGACTATTCTTAAGACCCCGTGACAGCCAAGAACTGTCTTCATCTGAATGCACCATCTGTCATAGTTTTTCCCATCCAATTTAGGGACTTAAGTGTTTAAACATGTGCTTGTCATCTTACAAACTGAAACTTTAAACACTAAAGCTGTTAGAACACACAAAACTGCACAATCTGATTGTGCAGGTAAAAAGAAATCAAAAGAACCTTAAAAGAGACACTCACACAAACAGCCACTTGCTGTTTTAAAATTTCTTGACACTTACGGAAGAAACTTTAAAGAAATCTAAAAGAAAGAGATAGGGTTTAGAAATTTTCCTGTTTTCCCTGGATTGTAACTAGCTCATGGATACCATGTTGGATTTCTAACCATTGGATTGATTTTTGCTCTGCAGGCTGTATGAAGAACAAACTGGGGTGCAAATAAGAGTTCTCAGGCCCACTTGGCCCAGTTCACTACCACACACTTGCCTGCCCTTTCTCAGGCCCACCTGAAGCGGGTGTGCACGCGGATCCTCTTGACCCTGGGTATAAAAATAGCAACCCCAGTTGTTTCTTCAGAAATCAAGAACTCAGTCTCTCTCTTCTTGTTCTCTGGACTGTTCCTCTTCTCCTCAGCTTCGTCTTCTCTTCTCTTCTGGTCTAGGGTTCCACTGTTCTCACTGATTCTTCAGTGATAGAAGCGGTGAAGCTCTTGACTATCTCACCTATGATGATGCGTGATGATGATGATGATGATGCAAAAACCCCTATGGTTTATGCACTGAATCACAGCACTGGGGTTCGTCGCCTACGAATCCTTTGTTTGCGAAGGTTGCTATCGATCTGAATACTAAGCGAAGGACACCGAAGGTATAAAATCACAACCCTATGTGATTTCTTTGATTTGATTTATTCTTGACAGTATAAACCCTAACTTGGTTTCTTTGTTGTTTTTCAGGTTCAGTGGGTAACAAATATGAAATAGAAGGTTTACACAAGGTAAAACAACAACTGATCTTGTGTTTTACACTTGTTTATCTTTTTCTTGCATAAAACCCTAAATCACTTTACTGTTTTCTGTATGCATCAAAACACCACGCCTGAGGAGTACCAAAATCTTTCAACACTATGAAGATTCCAGCCACAGCTCTAGTAACAGAGGTATAATTTCTATCTCACCTTCCTCTCTCTGATTTCTCCTTTCTGTTTGTGTTTGATTAAACAAATGCTCACTTATTTGTTCTTTTTCACTTGCAAGGTACTCTTTACCAAGGTTAAGCCACACTTACAGAACCAGAAATGCAAAGACAGAGACTGAGAAGAAAAATTCACACAGAAAGAATCAAGGAAGACTTGAATAATGAAAACTCAATGTAAATTTTATTTCTCTGTGTGTATATTCAGTGTATGTACATGTATATTTATAGCTTTTCTCTGAGAATAAACTAGCTGGTAGTTAGAGTTGTTGCAGCTAACAACTCAGTTTGTTAAAAGCTGTTTTAACAAACTAACTGAATTAGTTACTTAGTTTGTAACACACTTATCTAACAGCTTAGTTAATCCTAGCTGTTGGATTAAACAGTTAATCTAAGGCTAAGATTAAAAGATTATCTAAGGTGAGGATTACCAAAATCCAACATCCTCCCTTAATCCTAAAACTTAGATTATCTTAGAGCTTAGAGACAGGAACTAAATCAGGACAACCCCCTGTTAGGTATTAATCAATGATGATCTAGGACAAGCCGCTAGATGTTAGATTTCAACCTAGCTGTCTCCTAAGCTTTAGTTAAAACCTTACCTTTTAGAGCCTTTAGTAAAAAATCAGCCATCTGCTCCTTAGTTGAGCAGTGGTTCAGTGCTTCTAGCCAAGCTGCTTGAGTGGCAGCTTTGAAACCCAGAGAGCATTCTACAATGTTGCTGGCAGAACTGCAATCTGTCTTGTCAATCCTTGCTATATGTTCTAAAGTAGAACTTGTAGGTGTCCTTAAGAGCTCTAGTCCATAGACATCCCATAGAGTCCCAAAGTCTTCATTAGTGGAGCTTAACTTCTCAATTGTAGCCCTTCTCAGCCCTTCTCTTCCAAGGGCTTCATAGCAATCACATAGTTCTGAATCTGTCTTAATTTCATAGTGTATGAGGTTTCCTTCATTCACTTTGTCAATTGTGACAAGTTCACAACCTGTCAGTCTTTGTCCCTTAGTCAGAAATTGACCCATAGGTTCAGAATGTAGTGTGGCAGATTCCTTATAATGAGAAATTCCATCTGCTTGCTGCTGTACAGCTTCCTTAGTGTCATGTTTCCTCATCATAGGGTCTTTAGTGCTGCTTTCCTCCTTAGGACAGCTTCCAAGTAGCTCAGTTTCACCCTGAAACAGTTTAAACAATACCAAAGCTCCTCCTCTGGTTTTTATCAAATAGATCCATAGCTTTGCATATTCATCGACACAAGTTAAAACAATTTTGTTGGCACCTAATGAAAACACATTAAGTGGCCCATATGTAGTATATGAATATCCAATCTGAATTAAATCCTTAATCTAAGATTTCAGCTTTTTCTCAAACAGTTTACCTATTACACAAGTAGTGCCTGGAACATAGGAAATATTTTTAGTAGATATTACCTGTCCAACTTCCCTTTTGAACCTTAAGTTCCTCACACCAGCTGCTGTAATAGGTTTAGCATTTTTAATGCCAATTTTCCTTCTAGGATAAGTGTCAATCATCCATTCTTTTTGACAAGTTATGTGGCTTGAACAGCCATAGTTCAAGGGCCACATTACTTCAAAAATCCTGCCATTATTAGTTGAAATAGCACAAACAGCATATTCACAGTATTTTCTTATCCTAGGTTCAGTTTTAGTAGTCACAGAAATTTCCTTAATTTCTGTTTCAACTTCAGTTTCAGAATTTGTAGTTTCTAAACTCACAGTTTTTGAAAACTCGGATTCTAAGTTCACAGAGTCAAGAAACACAGAATTTAAACTCACGGTTTCACAATTCACAGTGTTTAAACTCATAGATTCTAAACCTACAGAAACCTCCTTAGATTCTGCTTCTAGTTTAGCTTTAGGTATCACAGAAACTTCCTTAGTCCCTGTTTTAGGTTCAGTCATAGAACACACAGAAACTTCCTTAGTTTCTGTTTTAGCTTTTGAACATACAGAGACTTCCTTAGTTTCTGTTTCAAGTTCAGCTATAACAACAGAAACTTCCTTAGTTTCTGTTTCTTCTAAGTCATCTATTATCATGCTAAAAGCTACAGGATCAGATTCAGAATCTGAATCTTCTCCAGCCACATTGGCTTCACTTTCAATTTCTTTGGACTTAGAGTCCTTTCTAGTAGGTCACTCAGTACCATAGTGCCCATACTTACCGCATCTGTAGCATTGCACTTTAGACTTATCTTTGCCTTTAGATGCATTGCTATTTCCCTTATTGAAATCAGATTTAGGGTTAGATTTACCTGCCTTACCTTTAGACCAATTAGGCTTACCTGATTGGCTGCTGTCTGTGGCTCCTTTCTTACCCTTAGCTTTGGTGAATAGTGCTTGGCCATCTTCTTCTTCACCTTCTAGCAGATTCATCCTTAGTTCCTTTTCTTCAAGTTTTGCTTGGAGCTCTTCCACTTTAAAGTCATCTGGTAGAGTTGTATCTTCAATACTGTTGACTACCCAGCCAAACTTTTTAGTCAAGGACCTTAGGACTTTCTTACAGATCACCTTTTCTGTAAGAGTTTCCCCATACATTGTCATAGTATTAGTGATCTTCTTTAACCTTATAAAGAAGTCAGAAATACACTCCCCTTCCTTCATCCTTAATGTTTCATATTGAGTGCTTAGAGCCTGCAACTTCTCTTCTTTGATAGGAGCAACCCTTGTGTAGTACTGTTCTAAGGCATCCCAGGCAGCCTTAGAAGTCTCTAGGTTCCTTATCCTATCAAAGTTGGTTTCATCACATCCTTGATGAATGAGATACATAGCTTTGAAGTCCTTTTGCTCATTTTCATTGAAGGTGTTAGTTTGGGCAGGAGTAGGAATTTCAGCCAATGGCTCAAGGCCATCTTTGACTATTCTTAAGACCCCATGACAGCCAAGAACTGTCTTCATCTGAATGCACCATCTGTCATAGTTTTTCCTATCCAATTTAGGGACTTGTGTGTTTAAACCTGTGCTTGTCATCTTACAAACTGAACAAACTGGATTTCTAACCATTTGAATGATTTTTGCTCTGCAGGCTGTATGAAGAACAAACTGGGGTGCAAATAACAGTTCTCAGGCCCACTTGGACTAGTTCACTACCACACACTTGCCCGCCCTTTCAAACAAAAAACGGAAGCGGGTTTTTGCGCACCCGAACCCGGTTGAAGCGGGTGTGCACACGGATCCTCTTGACCCGGGGTATAAAAATAACAACCCCAGCTGTTTCTTCAGAAATCAAGAACTCAGTCTCTCTCTCTTCTTGTTCTCTGGACTGTTCCTCTTCTCCCCAGCTTCGTCTTCTCTTCTCTTCTAGTCTAGGGTTCCACTGTTCTCACTGATTCTTCAGTGATAGAAGCGGTGAAGCTCTTGACTATCTCACCTATGATGATGCGTGATGATGATGATGCAAAAACCCCTATGGTTTATGCACTGAATCACAACACTGAGGTTCGTCGCCTACGAATCCTTTGATTGCGAAGGTTGCTATCGATCTGAATACTAAACGAAGGACACCGAAGGTATAAAATCACAACCCTATGTGATTTCTTTGATTTGATTTATTCTTGACAGTACAAACCCTAACTTGGTTTCTTTGTTGTTTTTCAGATTCAGTGGGTAACAACTATGAAATAGAAGGTTTACACAAGGTAAAACCGCAACTGATCTTGTGTTTTACACTTGTTTATCTTTTTCTTGCATAAAACCCTGAATCACTTTACTGTTTTCTGTATGCATCAAAACACCACGCCTGTGGAGTACCAAAATCTTTCAACACTATGAAGATTCCAGCCACAGTTCTAGTACCAGAGGTATAATTTCTATCTCACCTTCCTCTCTCTGATTTCTCCTTTCTGTTTGTGTTTGATTAAACAAATGCTCACTTATTTGTTCTTTTTCACTTGCAAGGTACTCTTTACCAATGTTAAGCCACACTTACAGAACCAGAAATGCAAAGACAAAGACTGAGAAGAAAAATACACATAGAAAGAATCAAGGAAGACTTGAATAATGAAAACTCAATGTAAATTTTATTTCTGTGTATATATTCAGTGTATGTACATGTATATTTATAGCTTTTCTCTGGGAATAAACTAGCTGGTAGTTAGAGTTGTTGCAGCTAACAACTCAGTTTGTTAAAAACTGTTTTAACAAACTAACTGAATTAGTTACTTAGTTTGTAACACACTTATCTAACAACTTAGTTAATCCTGGCTGTTGGATTAAACAATTAATCTAAGGCTAAGATTAAAAGATAATCTAAGGTGAGGATTACCAAAATCCAACATCCTCTCTTAATCCTTAAACTTAGATTATCTTAGAGCTTAGAGACAGGAACTAAATCAGGACAACTCCTTGTTAGGTATTAATCAATGATGATATAGGATAAGCCCCTAGATGTTAGCTTTCAACCTAGCTGTCTCCGAAGCTTTATGTAAAACCTTACCTTTTAGAGCCTTTAGTAAAAAATCAGCCATCTGCTCCTTAGTTGAGCAGTGGTTCAGTGCTTCTAGCCAAGCTGCTTGAGTGGCAGCTTTGAAACCCAGAGAGCATTCTGCAATGTTGCTAGCAGAACTGCAATCTGCCTTGTCAATCCTTGCTATATGTTGTAAAGTAGAACTTTTAGGTTTCCTTAAGAGCTCTAGTCCATAGACATCCCATAGAGTCCCTAAGTCTTCATTAGTGAAGTTTAACTCCTCAATTGTAGCCCTTCTCAGCCCTTCTCTTCCAAGAGCTTCATAGCAATCACATAGTTCTGAATCTGTCCTAATTGCATAGTGTATGAGGCCTCCTTCATTCACTTTGTCAATTGTGACAAGTTCACAACCTATCAGTCTTTGTCCCTTAGTCAGAAATTGACCCATAGGTTCAGAATGTAGTGTGGCAGATTCCTTATAATGAGAAATTCCATCTGCTTGCTGCTGTACAGCTTCCTTAGTGTCATGTTCCCTCATCATAGGGTCTCTAGTGCTGCTTTCCTCCTTAGGACAGCTTCCAAGTAGTTCAGTTTCACCCTGAAACAGTTTAAAACATACCAAAGCTCCTCCTTTGGTTTTTATCAAATAGATCCAAAGCCTTGCATATTCATCTACACAAGTTAAAACAATTTGGTGGCACCTAATGAAAACACATTAAGTGGCCCATATGTAGTAGAGGAATATCCAATCTGAATTAAATCCTTAATCTCAGATTTCAGCTTTTTCTCAAACAGTTTACCTATTACACAAGTAGTGTCTGGAACATAGGAAATATTTTTAGTAGATATTACCTGTCCAACTTCCTTTTTGAACCTTAAGTTCCTCACACCAGCTGCTGTAATTGGTTTAGCATTTTTAATGCCAAATTTCCTTCTAGGATAAGAGTCAATCATCCATTCTTTCTGACTAGTTATCTGGCTTGAACAGCCATAGTTCAAGGGCCACATTACTTCAAATATCTTGCCATTATTAGTTGAAATAGCACAAACAACATATTCACAGTGTTTTCTAATCCTAGGTTCAGTTTTAGTAGTCACAGAAATTTCCTTAATTTCTGTTTCTACTTCAGTTTCAGAATTTGTAGTTTCTAAACTCACAGTTTTTGAAAACTCATATTCTAAGTTCACAGAGTCAAGAAACATATAATTTAAACTCACAGTTTCACAATTCACGGTGTTTAAACTCATAGATTCTAAACCTAAAGAAACCTCCTTAGATTTTGCTTCTAGTTTAGCTTTAGGTATTGTAACGCCCCGAATGTTTAATTGAATTATTTAGGAATTACGTTGTAAGAAAATATTAGAGTAATAATATATTTTCGTATGTGGGCCTATTGTTGGGGTTAGGAGTAGTAAAATAAGGGGGTGTAAAGAAGGCCCATGGAGCTAGAGTCGCATAAGTGTATGAGAAAGCCCATAAGACTAAATAAATTATAAATAGGTGTTATTTTAGGGTTTGCTCATTTTTAGAAGAAAAAAATAAGAATTTGGAGAGAAGAGCAAGGAGGGGGCGACGAAGAGAGAGCTAGGGAAAGGACCAAGGAGAGTTTCAACTTCAATCCAAGGTAAGGGTGGGGTTCTGACTCTATAATCGGGTATATGAAGGGCTTTATGTAGGAAGGTTAAGGAACCCTAGGTGTTGTTAATTCTTGAAAACCCTAGTTGTAGATATTGAACCCTAAATGTTGATATTGAATCCTATTGATGTTGTTTGTTATCTATTGATGATGTGTGAACATGTTTGTTGATGATTGGGAACCAAAAATCTGTCCTGGGCGCCCTCCTGGGCGCCATCTTGTTGTTCGTAGGTTGCTGGGCGCCGACCAGGGCGCCACTTTGTTGTTCGCTGGTCCTGGGCGCCGATTGTGGTTGTTGCTGGGCGCTGGTTGCTGGGCGCCAAGGGCGCCGTATGTGGCTGCCCTGTGATGTTCTGGCGCACTGGGCGCCATGGGCGCCAATGTTGTGGCTGCTCTGTGTTGTTCTGGCGCACTGGGCGCCAAGGGCGCCAATGTTGTGGCTGCCCTGTGTTGTTCTGGCGCACTGGGCGCCAAGGGCGCCAATGTCTGGCTGCCCATTGCTGTTTCTGGCGCACTGGGCGCCATGGGCGCCAAGTCTGGCTGCCCTGTTGCTGATGTTTTGGCGCACTGGGCGCAATGGGCGCCATGTTGGCTGCCCTGTTCTGTTGCTGGGCGCCTTGGGCGCCAAGGGCGCCAATGTTGTGGCTGCCCTGTGTTGCTGCTGGGCGCTGTGGGCGCCAAGGGCGCCAAGTGTGGCTGCCCTGTGTTGTGCTGGGCGCAGTGGGCGCCAAGGGCGTCAAGTGTGGATGCCCAAGGGTGAATCCTATGGTTGTTGCTTGAAACAAATTGTTGATGTTGAATATATATTTAGGCCCACGGTTGCTAAATTGTTGATAAGTTGCTAAATTGCTGATAAGTTGCTAAATTGTTGATAAGTTGCTAAGTTGTTGAATTGTTGTCGATAAGTTGTTAACCGTTGGTTGAACTGTTGATAATGTTGCACCTAGTTGGATTTGCCTCTATTTATTGGCAGGTGTTATGTTGTAGGCCTATGGCCAACGTTGAGATCACGTTGTTGTTGTGCTGCTATGTAACCATTGTTATTGACTGCCTGAGTATTTATCATCGCGTCGCATGCTTAGCACCCCACGTTGGCCTGGACTGGCAAATTATGTTGAATTTACGTTGAAGGCTTATGCCTTGTTGATGCCTCTATTTATTGGCAACGTTGGGAGTTCTGCTCCGATGGTACCACATGCCTGTGCATAGTATTGAGTCACATTCATATTGCACCCTTAAGTGACCATGTTGATAACTTGTGATTGATCGAAGTTGATTGTTGGCTGAGAAGTGGTTAATTTAGATCCTCTGATTCTGATATATTGTTTTTCATATGTCCTATTATATGGTTTGATATCTCACCCCTTCTGTTTGAATGTTGCCCCTCTGTCGGTAACGTGCAGGTAATCACGAATGAAGGCCGCTTACCTTCGTTTGATCGAGTCGGTGTCGTCGCTCTGATACGTAACACTCGGGTGGAATGAACACATGTTTTCATTATTGTTTGCTATGTTATTTTGTTGTTGGAACTTTAAGTTGTTACTTTGCCGTTTTTGAGCTGTCTTAGTTAGTTAAAGACGCCACGTTTATTTGAATTGATTTTGTTGCGAATCCACTGCGTAGTAATGAAGATGATTTATTTTTAAAGACTAAAAGGTTGTTTATCGGTTCATCCAAAAGTAAGTGTTATGTATCCGTTTTCACAAGCGAATTAACCTGTTTGTTGTTTTTACGAAGCAAGTGTGGCACTCCATTGTATGTTGGAAATTTTTATAAACCCTGATTTTCGTATTATTTTACCGGGTAGAAATGGGGTGTTACATTAGTGGTATCAGAGCTGTTTCGGTCTGTCTGACCAAGTTGTCTAGTTGTTGTGTCATTTGACGATCGAGTATTGTCATTTGGTTCTAACTATTGTTTATGTTGTAGTGATAAGTTAAGATGGCTGGAAGGAATGATGCTGCTATCGCTGCTGCTTTGGCGGCTATGGCTCTGGCTGTGGAGGGTCAGCAGAACGTTGGTGAAAATGCTGGGTCTCGTAGTTTGGCGACCTTTCAAAGGGAGAATCCGCCTACTTTCAAGGGCAAGTATAATCCTGATGGAGCGTTGGCTTGGCTGAAGGAGATGGAGAGGATCTTCCGTTTGATGGACTGCACTCCTGCGCAGAAGGTTCGTTATGGTACTCATATGTTGGCAGAAGAGGCTGATGACTGGTGACTAGAGACTAGTCAGAGTTTGGTAGCTGTAGGTGAAGAGATCACTTGGGTTGTGTTCCGAAGGGAATTCATGAGGAAGTATTACCCTGAGGATGTCCGGGGCAAGAAGGAAATTGAATTCCTTGAGCTGAAGCAGGGAAACCTGTCAGTTACTGAGTATGCTGCTAAGTTTGTGGAGTTAGCCAAGTTTTATCCGCACTATAGTGAAGCTGTAACACCCATTTTCTACCCGGTAATTATTTAATAAAATCAGAGTTATAAAATTTTTTCATACTTCGAAAAGAGATGTCACACATTCATCGATAGTCCAAAACATCACACACGATATATAACACTTGTCAAAAAGGGTCAAAACCCATAACACCAATTTAATTAACCACATCGTCAAAATACATCACCACGCAGCGGAAAAGAAATAAGTTCTAAAACATAAAATAATAACGTCCTGAATGGACTCCAAACAATAAAATGCAACATCCAAAGTCTAGGTTCGTTTCCCCCTTGAGTGTTACATATCAAAGCAAGACACCGACTCAAAATAGCGAAGGTAACTAGGCCTTCACTCGCAATCACCTGCACGTTACCGCATAGGGTAACATTCAAACAGAAGGGGTGAGATATCTTCAATATAATAGCGTAAAATGATAGGAAATATGCTAGAATATGACAACTATATCCACCACTCCAATACATACATCTAATCATAAACACACGTCAAATAGTAAACACCGCAATCCATCACCAAATGTCATGACAATGCATGAATGCAACCCACACCAACGGGCATATGCATGTGGTACCAAATCACCAAAAGTTTTTGCCTGTAAATAGAGGCATCACCAAAATTGAGAGCTTTCACACCCTGCTCACCAATTAGAAAATTTGAGCTTTCACACCCGGCTCACTAGTTTTTGAAAAATTTGAGCTTTCACACCTAGCTCCAAGACCAAAGGCCTTCACCAAAATAAATGCACATGCTGTATGCGACACCATGTATGCACACAGACAATCATCCAAAATAGTCACAATGTGACACATCAAAAATTATTCACCAATATCACCAAAGTTGAGCTTTCACACCTAGCCCAACGACACCGAAACACCAAACTACCCGAGACAACGGAACACCAATATGTGGAGCCTTCACACCTAGCTCCCACAACACCAAGGTTTGAGCCTTCTCACCTAGATCAAATATCACCAAGACACCAAGATAACAACAAGTTTTCAAAAAAACGAGACGACGACAATTTTCCAAAATATTTGAGAAGCGACAAGTTTTCCTTTCCTAAACACGGCAACATTTAACGGCTAAGACCACGGCTAACAATTTTCCAGAAAAATGGCCCACTTTGCCTTAAATTAGAATATTCTGCTAGGCCTCTGAATAAGCTTTCCAAAACATTTTGAAACGTCTCAATCGGACTCCCGAGTCAAAAGATATTGCAAAAACAAAATAGGAACAAAACTGAGACATATGCTGAAAACGGCGCCCAGGCACAGGGCGCCTAGCAAGCAACACGCAAAATCTGACCAACACAACAAAACTGGCGCCCTTGGCGCCCAGGCAACTCAGGACAATGACACAGCAACGCAAGACAACATGGAGCACACACCAGACACGGCGCCCAGGCACAGGGCGCCTAGCAGGAAACAGCCACACAGAAAAATTGGCGCCCAGGGGCAGGGCGCCCAGCAACAGGCAACACACTGAACCTGGCGCCCAGGAGCAGGGCGCCTAGCAACACTGCAGGAAATGGCGCCCTTGGCGCCCAGACCAGCTAGGACACAACCAAAAATGCAACCTGGCACAGGGATTGGCGCCCTTGGCGCCCAGACAGCCTACATCACACACGCAACACAGAACAGGAACACGCACCAGACATGGAAACGGCGCCCATGGCGCCCATGGCGCCAAGACACAGGCAACACACACACACTGGCACACGAGACACGCCTCAGACACGGCGCCCATGCACAGGGCGCCAGAAACAGCAACACACCCACCCAGAAATGGCGCCCAGCACCAGGGCCCCAAAAACAGCATCACACCAAATTCATCAAAACACCACATATGCAAATCATATCACCAATTTAGCTCATCAATTCTTAACCACCAATGTCAATTATCATAATTTGTCACTCACAACACCAAACAACAATTTAATCGAACACCTAGCATGCGTTTAGTAATAACAACAATGAGCACCAAGTTCTAGAGTCACAACTATCACCAACAAATGTCAAATTTCAATCCAACCTAGTTATAATTCAACTAACACCAAATCAAACATCACAATCCATCAAAGGGTATTATAGGACCTATCCCCACATAACCCCATCATGAAACCCCATTATAAGGAAGAACCCCACCCTTACCTTATAGTAGGAGAGCACCAATTCTCTTGATCGAGTCACCAACAAAACCTCAGCAACACAGCTCCTCTCTGCTCCCTTGAATTTGCGAAATCCCCTCCTTCTCTTCTCCCTTGGATGCGTGAAACCCTCTTCTCTCTTTCTCTCCTCTATTTCGCAACTCCTCTTTCTTTTTTCTCAAAACAATTCGCAAATGAGCTAAAACCCTAGCCTAGGTGCTTCACCTATGCGCCTAGCTAGTGGGCTCATGGATCACGGGCTTTTCTCCAGCTTAAGCCCGATCACTAACACCACCTCCTGAATCCAATTATACGCCTCTTAATCAAATGCTAATATAATTACACCATTAAAATAAATAAATAAATAATTGGATACCTAAATATTTAATTAAATAATTTAATTAAATATTTGGGCGTTACAGAAGCCACTGCTGAATTCTCGAAGTGCATCAAGTTTGAGAACGGGTTGCGACCAGAGATCAAGAAGGCAATTGGGTATCAGAAAATCCGTGTCTTCTCTGATTTGATTGATAGCTGCAGGATCTATGAAGAGGATAACAATGCTCATTATAAGATTATTAATGAGAAGAGGGGCAAGCATCCGAATCGTGGTAAGTCGTATGATGCTCCTGCAGGTAAAGGTAAACCGAAAGCCGCTGATGGTAAGAGAACTAGTGGGGGAGATGCTCCTGCTGGTATCGTGTGCTTCAAATGTGGCAAAGCTGGTCATAAGAGTAACGTGTGCAAGGCTGAGGCAAAGAGGTGTTTCCGTTGTGGTAAGACCGGGTGTTGCGCCCGAAAAAGTCCCCGAGGGAGAACCTTCCTCGTTTACAACTTTTCTTAAGACAATGAAGCCGCCACCAATATTTATTAAGGGAAATATTAGGAAAACCTTTTATTGGAAAGCAAGTGGTCTTGCGAAACTAGAGAAGAGGGTTCGGGGGTCGGTTACGCGCGGGGAAGGTATTAGCACCTCACACGTCCTCTCTACTGAGAGGGAACCTTTAATTAAACGCGTGGTTTTAAGTGCTGATTTGAAAAATATCTAATTTGCCTCTTTATGTCTCATTGAAAATGAATTAAAAAACTTAATAAAATTTTTTATTTTTGGAGAGAAAGGGAAAAGAAAGGGTTTTTAGAAAGAAGTGCTTGACGGGACATGACCCGCTCCTACGTATCTCCCGGTGCGATGGAGAATTCAAGGCAGGAATGATGTACTAAAGTGATGAAGTTAATGAAATGGTGCATGAATGCTACATTTTGAATAAACTTGATGATGATTCTTATTCATGATTATGAATGAGATTTTTTTTTTTTTTGCAATGAAATGCTTGATACTCACAATGATTTTCTTTTTTGTTTTTTAGTTTTGGAACATGATTTTGAAAATTATTTGGAGATGCAAATGATTTATTGGAAAAAAGGTTTTAGAAAAATGTGCTTGACGGGGTATGACCCGATCCTACGTATCCCCATGGTAATGAGGAATCAAAGCTTACGTAGTTCTACCGTGTTTTTTTTGAAATAATGCTTATGCATGAATGTCTCATCTTGGATGAACTTGACGAGGATTTTTTGCATGATTATAAATGAAATGCTTATGCTATGCAGATGATAATTATTTTTTTGTTTTATCTTTATGTAATGAAAGGGAATGCAAGATGAATGTTTTTTTTTTTTCAAATTTTGTTAGATGCAAATGCAATGGTGCGAAACGATGTGAATTCGAAATGATGTGGATGCGAAATGATGTGTCATTTACATAAAAAGAGGCTAAGAAAATAAGGATATTATTTTCTACGATTTTGAAATAGAGTTTAAGAAAAAGGAATGCCTAAACTAATGCAACAAACAAAGGCGTGCCCCCGTGTCCTACAAAGGGTGGGAATCCTAGGGTCTAAAGTCGACGAAAGGGGTAATCCTTCCATGTAGGTTCTAATCACTTCCTTACAATGGCAACCAAGAGCTAAAGTCTCTCTCATGATGGCACCCACAATCGTAGAAAGCTACCGAGTGTGAGGCATCATGACAAAGCGCGCTCTTGGGCGGAACTTTCATGAGAGCCATACAGACAAAGGTCTACGAATGGCAGTCACTAATCGTTCCCACTCTCCTAGGTTTTTGTTCAGACCTTGGGTTTTAGGCCCCACTCAATGCTCACAAGTATAGGATGTGAAGTGTGTGTCGAGGGCACAACACCTAGGAATAACTACCCTTCCCCACCTGCAAATGAAAATCCAGAGCAGTCCAGACAAATAGCATGTTGTTTATCCTAGGGTTCAATATCGATCCAATGTAAACTAATCTAGGGTGCCAATAACAATGCACTACTTACCTCAAGAAAGGGAGCAAAGAAGAAGGGGACATGATAAGAAAAGGGAAGTATGCATGTGCTTACCATAGGAAAGGGAGCAGAGAAGAAGGGGACATGATAAGAAAGGGGAAGAAATGCATGAGGGAATTAAGCAAAGAAATAATTATCTATTGCAAAAGCAAACATAGAATAAGAATGCACATGGATGTAACATGCTTATGAAAAAGGAAAAAGAAGAGAGGCAAAGCAAGATATTCAAATCAATCATATAAGCCACACATTTAATTAGTTAGGCTTGACCCACTTTTAAAAAAAAAAAATTAGTGTCCCCAGTGAAGTCGCCAGCTGTTGCGCCCGAAAAGGTCCCCGAGGGAGAACCTTCCTCGTTTACAACTTTTCTTAAGACAATGAAGCCGCCACCAATATTTATTAAGGGAAATATTAGGAAAACCTTTTATTGGAAAGCAAGTGGTCTTGCGAAACTAGAGAAGAGGGTTCGGGGGTCGGTTACGCGCGGGGAAGGTATTAGCACCTCACACGTCCTCTCTACTGAGAGGGAACCTTTAATTAAACGCGTGGTTTTAAGTGTTGATTTGAAAAATATCTAATTTGCCTCTTTATGTCTCATTGAAAATGAATTAAAAAACTTAATAAAATTTTTTATTTTTGGAGAGAAAGGGAAAAAAAGGGTTTTTAGAAAGAAGTGCTTGACGGGACATGACCCGCTCCTACGTATCTCCCGGTGCGATGGAGAATTCAAAGCTACGTAGTTCTTGTGTGTAGAAAATGTTTGTGGGTTGGTGTTTTTTAATGTAGGGGCTTTAGGACCGTGTGATCTGTGTTGGAGGACCACTGGGGGTCTGAAGGAGCACTGGGGCTCTGAAGGGCCACTGAGGGCTGAAGGAGCGCTGGGGCTCTGAAGGACCACAGTTCACTTATCCTAAAACGATGATTAACCCGGCCGTACGACCGACTTAATCCCCTACTTTGAAAACAAGATTTTTGATTTTTGAAAGAGATGTGTTTGTATTTTTTATTTAGAAATTATTTATTTTTGCGCTTGACAGGGGCGTGGCCCTGCTCCTACGTATCTCCGGGTGGAGAATCAATGGCGACGTAGTTCTAGGTTCTTTTGAAAATAATTGTTGAAAACTTATGGTGGAAATGATTTTTATTTGTTATGCTTGACGGGATGTGACCCGCTCCTACGTATCTCCTGGTGCGATGGAGAATTCAAAGCTACGTAGTTCTTCTGTGTTTGGAAAACGGTTTTTGTTTTTTTATCTTGTTTAATTTTGAAAATCAAGCTTTCATGATGATCAATTGAGCAAGGGCTCCAAGTGATCACCACTAGCACTTCATTGTTAATAATCATGCAAGCAAAGGCTTCGCAAGGCTACTAACAAAGTTTTTGATTTAGTGAAAATCTTTAGGAAAATTAGGCATTCATGATGATTAATTGAGCAAAGGCTCCAAGTGATCACCACTAGTACCTCGTTGTCAATAATTCTGCAAGCAAAGGCTTCACAAGACTATTAACAAAGTTTTTGATTTATGAGAAATTATTTTGTCTTGAAGAGAATTTAAATTAAATTAAAAAAACGAGAAAGGGGGTGAAATGGTAAAATAAGGGTGTGAATAAAAGGGCAGCTGTATTATTAAAGTTGAGGTGTAAAAAGTAGCAGCCCATATTGTAGACTGTCCACGAATCCGTGGGCTTTCAATAGGGGGTGCGTATTAAAACGGGTGGTGTATAAAGTAATCTGATGTTTTTAAAATTAAAATTAAAATTAAACTTAAAAATGGGAGAGGGTATAAAAGGCAGCTAGGTTTTTTTAGAAAACCTAATTTCAATTCCTCTTCTCCCTCAGCTGCGCCGTTCCCACCCCAAATCCTTCCAACCCTAATTTCCCTAATTTTTCCCCTTTCTCCGCCTCGCTTCACGGGACCGTGGCTCCTCCTTTTTCTTCTCCGACCACCACCGTCCTCCTCTCTACGCCGTTCATATCCGCCTCTCCCCTCACCCTAAGCTCATCTTCTCTCTACGGCGTCGCACCCCACAACCAACCTAAACCTAATTTTTTACTCTCCTTTCTCTCCACGGCCGATCCTACTCGCCTCTCACCTCTCTACGCTGCTGCTTTGAAACAGAAAGAGAGAGTGACGCGACCCTTTTCAGCGAGAGGGAGGCGTCTCGCGACTAGACCGAAACGACGTACGGTAGCGAGGGGGGGGATGACGGAGCTGGTGACCGTGGAGGTATGGTTCGGTTTGGTGGTGCGACGGCGAAGGCTCAGTTGAGGAGGGCTGATGACGGTGCTTGGGGCGGACGGCCACCGTCTACGGTGGCCGGAACTAGTGGGTAAGGCTACGGCTCCCCTTGTCTTTTTTTATTTTTTTTTATATTTTCTATATTTTCTCTTCACTCTTCTAATCTGATTGCCCTTCTCTTTTTTTTATATGTTGTTTTTTGCTTTTCCTGGGATTCACGGCCAACGGTGACAGGAGGGGCAGAACGGCCACCGTCTATGGCGCCGGAGCTAACAGGCAAGGTTTCGGTTCTTATTTCTTTTTATATTTTTTCCTTTTCCTAATCTGTTCCTTCGCATGCCTCTGTTTTTCTTGTTTTTGATTTTTTTGATTTTTAGTTATTTATCAAAAGGAACTCTAAACCCTAATTTATTATCACTAGCAAATATTTCTATTAATTGCTAATTTTGTTTTCTAAAAACTAATTCTGAAACCCTACATTTTCTGATACTAATTTTCTCTAATCCTAGTTTATTTACGGCATCAACGAAACCTAAGCTGAAGCGTTTGATTATTTTTTAATCGTATGTACTGCTTGGACCTATTGTTGATTACAGTTTATTAGAAAAACTTATTTACGAATTAGACTTCGTAAAATCCCAAATGAACTAACCTCTTGTCCAGCTTCTGATTATTCTCTATTGTCTGTCCTGCTACTGCTTTGCCTCTGCTGCTTATTGTTGCTGCTCCTGTTTCCTTTTATTTTTTTTTAGAAATTTTGATGCTTTGTGACTAGGGTTTCCGTATAAAACCCTAATCTTTGGTTCTGAATTTCAGTGTATATTTCTGTGTGTGTGAATTGCTGCCTGTCTCCGTGTCTGTGGATTGTTGATTTTATAGGCATCTTTAGGTTTTGGAAAATGAATTCTTTGATTCTAACCTGATTTTATTTCCTTTTTCAGGTTATTGGACTCTTGGGCAACAAGAATCAGCCCATGGGTCTGCTGCTGTTTGTGTTTTCGTTTCTTTCTGATTTCTTTTTGTATTTTCGTTTTTCTATTTTTTTTGTGTTTTTTAGAATTTATTTTGTAATTTTGGATTTTTTGGATTATTATTATTTTTGTATATTTTTTGATATTTGGACTCCTAAACACTATTAAATTGTAAATGAAATAAAATCTGATTTTTTTGACATTTTTGGACTCAAAACAAATTAAATAGACAAAATAAAAATAATAAAAGAAGTTGACCTAAATACAAAAGCGAAATCGGGCCCAACTAGACAAATGCGCTAGAACGAGGTTCAAATAGAACAAATAGGCCCGTTAACACTGAAAATTAACTAGGAACCACGTTTGTGGGCCCAACCCAAAATGATAAGCCCAATTTGTATATGTGTAGGCCCAATAACCCAACTGTTGGCCCAATTACCCAACTGTTGGCCCAATTACACAAATGGCATCTTAACGACACTCGCATGACACCGACACGCGTTAACAGGACTCGAGACCTTCAAAAAAAATGCGACCTAGTAAATTAAAACACTATTAACAAGAGCTCGGACAAAATTGGGGTATAACACCGGGCATGAAATATCTGGGTGCGAGCATAAGGAGATGATTTGCTTCAACTGTGGCGAAGGAGGACACATTAGTAGTCAGTGTCAGAAACCGAAGAAAGAGCGAGCTAGTGGGAGAGTGTTCGCTTTGGCAGGGACAGAGACTTCTGAAGAAGATGGACTTATTAGAGGTACATGCTTCATTAATAGTATTCCTCTAACTTCTATTGTTGATACCGGTGCTACTCATTGTTTTATTGCTGTTGATTGTGTTAAAAGATTGGGTCTTGCGTTGTCTTCTATGAATGGAGAGATGGTTGTCGACATTCCGGCTAAGGGGTCGGTGACTACTTCTCTTGTGTGTTCTCAATGTCCTTTGTCGATTTTCGACAGAGACTTTGTTGTTGACTTGATTTGTTTGCCGTTAAGTGGATTGGATGTGATCTTGGGTATTAACTGGTTAGAGTATAACCATGTGCATATTAACTGTCGTAGTAAATCTGTGAGTTTTTTTACCCCTGAAGAGGAGGAAGCTGGTTTGTTGTCTGCTAAACAGTTGTGGAAGTTGATGCAGGAGGAAGTCCAGTTATTCTCGCTGATGGCATCAATGTCTGTCGAGAACCGAGCCGTAATTGAGGAGTTGCAGGTAGTGTGTGAATTACCTAGAGTTTTCCCTGATGAGATTCCAGGTGTGCCGCCAGAGAGAGAAGTGGAATTCGCTATTGATCTTGTACCTGGTGTTGCACCCCGAAAAATCCCGCTTTGGGGTTTCTCAGTGTACAACGTGGAAAAATTTTGGAGCCGCCACCAATATTTTAATTTTAAGACCAAAACATTGAAAAAAGGTCTTTTGGACAAGGCGGATGGTCTTTGAAAACTAGAGATATAGGTTCGGGGGTCGATTACGTGCGAGGAAGGTGTTAGCACCGCGCACGTCCTTTCTACCGAAAGGGAACCTCTAATTAAATGTGTGGTTTTAATATTTGATTTGAAAAATATCTAGATTTGCCTATTTATTTGAAGAATGAATGGGAAAACTTAGCAAAAATTTTATTTTTGATGAGAAAGGGGGAAAAAGGGGTTTTTTAGAAAAAAGTGCTTGACGGGACATGGCCCGCTCCTACGTATCTCCCGGTGCGATGGAGAATTCAAAGCTACGTAGTTCTTGGTTTTGAAAATGGTGGTTGGTTGGTGTTTTTTAATGTAGGGTTTTAGGACTGTGTGATCTGTGTCGAAGGACCACTGGGGGTCTGAAGGAGCGCTGGGGCTCTGAAGGGCCGCTGAGGGCTGAAGGAGCGCTGGGGCTCTGGAGGACCACAGTTCACTTATCCTAAAACGATGACTAACCCGGCTGTACGACCGACTTAATACCCTACTTTAAAAATAGGATTTTTGGTTTTTGAAATGAAAGAGATGTGTTTGTATTTTTTAATTTAGAAATTGTTTATTTTTGCGCTTGACAGGGGCGTGGCCCTGCTCCTACGTATCTCCGGGTGGAGAATCAAAGGCGACGTAGTTCTAGGCTCTTTTGAAAATAATTGTTTGAAAACTTATTGTGAAAATGATTTTTATTTGTTATGCTTGACGGGATGTGACCCGCTCCTACGTATCTCCCGGTGCGATGGAGAATTCAAAGCTACGTAGTTCTTCTTTGTCCTGAAAGAGGTTTTTGTCTTTTAATCTTTTTTGTGAGTTTTTTGAAATAGGACGAGCATTAGTGAGTGATTAAACTAGCAGAGGCTATGATGAATCACTACTAAATACTCAAAAAAAGAGAGTTGTACCGCTAGTCAAACGAACAAAGGTTCTGATGGACTATTCGATAACAACTCGTTTTTTATTAACTTTTTGAAAGTGATTTTCGAAAAAAGATTGATTTGTACGACGATCAAACTAACAAAGGCTATGATGGATCATCGTTTATTATTCTTATGGGAAAAGGACATTGCCACTAATAGCTAAACGAACAGAGGCTCTGATGAGCTACTAGCAACAATGGGTTTGAAAATGATTTTTGTTTGTTTTATGAAAATGATTGGTTTAGGGGGGTGAAAAGAATTTTTATTTGTTGCGCTTGACGAGAACGTGACTCGCTCCTACGTATCCTAAATGGGAATCAAAGCGACGTAGTTCTAATGAAAAAAAGTTTTTTTGAAAGGGTTTGAAAGGGGAGGTTGAATCATCTGAGACCATCTTCACCACTTAAAAATGATGCACTAGGCATAAGTGGGAATCATGTGGTTCATCATCAACAAGGACACTACAGCTAAATTAAATCACATAGGGAAATTTTGGTATGGATCACAATGATTAAATTTTAGCAAATGTAAAGACTGAAATACCTCTGATGAAGACAGATATTACAACTATGAAGAATGCAAACCCCGACTACCCTTTGCAGGAGATCAGCTCAGACGGACCAACGGCGCGAATAGAGCAAAAATGAAGCGTAGAACTGGAAAATGAGATTTGCGAGAGTTGTCTTCTCAGATCCCGTGAAATGTGTCTGGAGCAATTCTTCTCTGATCTTGTGAGATGTGTGTGTGGAGCAATTCTTCTCTGATCTTGTGAGATCTGTGTGTGGAGCAATTCTTCTCTGATCTTGTGAGATCTGTGTGTGGAGCAATTCTTCTCTGATCTTGTGAGATCTGTGTGTGGAGCAATTCTTCTCTGATCTTGTCAGATCTGTCTCTTCCTGCGTGTTTTCTGATTTCGTGCAATCTCCCCCCCCCCCCCAAATGTGATTTGAGGCTGCCTATTTATAGGCTTAGGAAAGCGTAGAATTTTTTAAAAACATTTATTGCAAGGATAAATCGATTGTTTGATGAAGTGTAACAAGTGCATAATCGATTCCTTGCCTTTGAAAAGTCACATGAATCGATTCCAAGCTTAGTTAAAATAGTGGGAATCGATTCTTGAGCCTTTGGAAATAATAAAGAATCGATTCTTGGTTCCTTTGAAAACAAGAGGAATCGATTTTCAGGACCTTTTGCATAGGTGAAAATCGATTCTTGCTTTAGTTAAAATAGTGGGAATCGATTCTTGAGCCTTTGGAAATAATAAAGAATCGATTCTTGGTTCCTTTGAAAACAAGAGGAATCGATTTTCAGGACCTTTTGCATAGGTGAAAATCGATTCTTGCTTTAGTTAACACAATGAGGAATCGATTCATGGCCTAAGGAAGAGCTTGAAAATCGATTTCAAGGCCTATGCAAGAAGAGGGAAATCGATTTTCAGGACATCCTAAATAGGTGAAAATCGATTCTTCACTTAGTTAAAACAATTAGGAATCGATTCATGGCCTATGGAAGAGCCTGAAAATCGATTTCAAGGCCTATGCAATATACTATAAATCGATTCTTGGCCTTTGGAACAAAATAGAAATCAATTCTTGCTTTCCAAAAAATGCTTTGCCATGCATGCATAAAATATTCTTCAAAGCTTGCCATGCATGCATAACATATTTTCAAAACCCTAATTTCCAAAAAAGTGCATTCTAACCCTAAAAATGATTTCAAAAACTTTGGAATGGCTTCTAGGACCCAAAATGCAATGCATAAATTATTATATATTTTTTTGTGTGGAAAATTAGGGTTTGGACCTAAGCCGGACAAAATTGGGGTATGACAGCTGCCCCTCTTTATCTGAATTTTAACGAGGAATATGAATTGGCCGAAACATATTCCAAGGCAAAATGAAGATAAAGAATTCAGAAATTATACCGATTTTGTCCACTTGGGGAAACCCGAATTTTCCTCTTTTTCTTTTTTTTTTATATTTTTTGAATAGATGGGCTTGAGAACAAACGGGGAACGGTTAACACTTGGCGCATTAACCGAGAGAGAAAATGACAGACCACTCGGGATCTGAAGGAGCACTAAGGCTCTGAAGGACCACTCAGGGTCTGAAGGAGCACTAATGCTCTGAAGGACCACTCAGGGTCTGAAGGAGCACTAAGGCAATGAAGGACCACTCAGGGTCTGAAGGAGCACTAAGGCAATGAAGGACCACTCAGGGTCTGAAGGAGCACTAGGCTCTGAAGGTCTAATTCACAGTCGGTGCTTGGCGCATTGATTGGAGTTAAACTGAAGGACCGACGAGGTCTGAAGGGCATGCCTAAGCCTGATGGACCAATGGGTCTGATGGAGCGCAAACTAGCAACGGTACTAGTAAAACGGTCTGCTTGGGGGGGTGGCCTTTTCCGAGCGGCCAGAATGGGTCAAGATCAGATCCAGAACTGATATGTTGACCATGAAGGACGTCCACTGTGTCTTAGGCTGACACAACTAGTCTGAAGGACCACTCGGGGTCTGAAGGACTTACCCGCAGCTCGAATGCGAGGTGAAGTCTGCTTTTGAAGGGACACTTGGGTCCTGAAGGGATTCACGAATCCTGTTGATTGATTGAGTGAAATGTTCAACTAAAGCAGACAGAAAAGTAAGATGGGCACTTGGCGTGCAAACAGAAAAGTAAATGGGCACTTGGCGTGCAAACAGGAGGGTAAATGGGCACTTGGCGTGCAAACAGAAAAGTAAATGGGCACTTGGCGTGCAGAAGCAGGAAATAAAGCGGTAAAGAACGCGGTAAAGAAAGCAGTAAGGAAGGAGCACTGAGGGCCCAGGATGAGCGCGGAGGGCTTGGGATGAGGACAGAGAGCTTAGGAGGAGCGCGGAGGGCTCAGGAGGAGCACAGAGGGCTCAGGAGGAGCACAGAGGGCTCAGGATGAGCGCGGAGGGCTCAGGGGGAGCACAGAGGGCTCAGGAGGAGCACAGAGGGCTCAAGAGGAGCACAGAGGGCTCAGGAGGAGCACAGAGGGCTCAGGAGGAGCACAGAGGGCTCAGGATGAGCGCGGAGGGCTCAGGGGGAGCACAGAGGGCTCAGGAGGAGCACAGAGGGCTCAGGAGGAGCACAGAGGGCTCAGGAGGAGCACAGAGGGCTCAGGAGGAGCGCGGAGGGCTCAGGGGGAGCACAGAGGACTCAGGAGGAGCACAGAGGGCTCAGGATGAGCACAGAGGGCTCAGGAGGAGCGCGGAGGGCTCAGGGGGAGCACAGAGGACTCAAGATGAGCGCAGAGGGCTCAGGATGAGCGCAGAGGGCTCAGGGGGAGCACAGAGGGCTCAGGGGGAGCACAGAGGGCTCAGGATGAGCACAGAGGGCTCAGGAGGAGCGCAGAGGGCTCAGGATGAGCGCAGAGGGCTCAGGATGAGCACAGAGGGCTCAGGGGGAGCACAGAGGGCTCAGGATGAGCGCAGAGGGCTCAGGATGAGCGCAGAGGGCTCAGGATGAGCGCAGAGGGCTCAGGATGAGCGCAGAGGGCTCAGGATGAGCACAGAGGGCTCAGGGGGAGCACAGAGGGCTCAGGATGAGCGCAGGGGGCTCAGGAGGAGCGCAGCGGACTCAGGATGAGCGCGGAGGGCTCAGGGGGAGCACAGAGGACTCAGGATGAGCGTAGAGGGCTCAGGATGAGCGCAGAGGGCTCAGGGGGAGCACAGAGGGCTCAGGAGGAGCACAGAGGGCTCAGGATGGAGAGTGCAGAGGGCTCAGGGGGAGCACAGAGGGCTCAGGATAAGCGTAGAGGGCTCAGGATGAGCGCAGAGGGCTCAGGATGAGCACAGAGGGCTCAGGGGGAGCACAGAGGGCTCAGGATGAGCGCAGGGGGCTCAGGAGGAGCGCAGAGGACTCAGGGTGAGCGCGGAGGGCTCAGGGGGAGCACAGAGGACTCAGGATGAGCGCAGAGGGCTCAGGGGGAGCACAGAGGGCTCAGGATGAGCACAGAGGGCTCAGGAGGAGCGCAGAGGGCTCAGGATGGAGAGCGCAGAGGGCTCAGGAGGAGCGCAGGGGGCTCACAAATTCTGCTGATTGGTTGATTTGGAATGACCGATGCTGCCGCACTGAATTGATGTACCTGCATACGTCAGTTGATGCAATGAATAGTGCATGGAGTGTGAGTGCATGTTATGCAAGGGCATGTTATGCATGTGCATGCAATGCAATGAGATGCTATTCCTGATTCTTTTACTTTGGTTTTCGTCATGTGATGAATGCACAAGATGCGGTTATGCACATGTAATGCAGATGTATGCTACGTGGATGCATGTGACGCTGATGCATGCAATGCTGGACGCTTTTGATATTCTCTTTTGGCTTTCCTTGATGGTTGCTTTTTTTATTTATGAAGTGCGGGTATGCAAATGCAATGCTTGAGAGTTGTGAAATGCCTTGGTTTATTTGATGGAATGCTAAATTACGGACTTGACATTAGTCTGATTTAAGGATCACAACGAGTCTGGTTTATGGGCCGACAAGCCTGGTTTATGGAGCAATATGTGTCTGCATACTGGTCTGATTTATGGACCCTAAAGGTCTGGTTTAAGGACACAAAGGTCTGGTTTAACCGCATGGAATGCCAGTGTATGCAATGGAAGGCTTCGTTTTGTTTTTTCTATGAGATGCATGATGCAAATGCCATGATTGCTATTTTCTTTTTCTTTCTCTTATGATGAATGCAAATGCCTGAATTTCTCTTTTTCTTTACTTTATTATCATTATTTTTATGTCTGATAAATGCATGATTTTATGCATGATGAATGTAATGCATGACTGTGTTTGTTTATTGCCCCCTTTTTTTTTGCTTATTTTTTCATTTTTGCTGGTTCAGCCAACCCGCGACACTCATGACACGAGACTGAGGAGCCTGTTGGACTTGCGGGGCTCATGGGCCGAGTGCATGTTGGTCTTGACTTTGCTGGTTTGAAGCAATCGTGGATATAGTTGCTCTCTTGCATGATTGACTGATTTTGAGGATGTGCTTTCTCTCAGGACTCTTAAGAATCTCGTAATGATTTGCAATGCTCTATGATATATGCACATGTTTTACAGTTCAGGACCATCATCATCATAAAACGTTTATTTTGAGCAGAAAAAGCAGAAAATCAAAGAGTGAACAGATACGAGAAATTTGAACTTTATTAATGCGGAAACCGGTCGCACAAGAAGTTACGCCGATTGTTTATTGCATTTGAGAGTTTAAACTATAAAAAGACACGAAAAAAAAAGAGGGAAGCTGATTTCTGACTGTCTGTCTCTGTGGAACAGTGCTAAGCATTTATGTCCTTGACCTTGATTACCCCTCATCCAAGTCTTCAGGGGAGTTGTATGCCTTTCTTTACTTTTCATGCCCAAGCTTTCTGACCCTAATTTTTGCCTGGATCGCCCTTTGCGGGTTTTCAATCCACCGGGTCGCTCTGATTTTGCCTAGGCCGCCCTTTGCGGGTTTTCAACCTAGCGAGCTAATTCTTACTTGGCTTGTCTTTCTCTTTTTTCGTCTATTTCTTTCAGGCATAATACTTCTTCACTTAATCTGAATTGACTGGATTCCCGAGATCTTCGCCGTCTATATTTATGAGTATCGGCGCTCCTCTGGAAAAAGCTTTCTTGACTTCATATGGACCGTCATAAGTGGGTATCAACTTCCCACGGAGTCAGTCTGGATAGGTATGATCTTTTTGAGTACAAGGTCTCCTTCGCCGAATTCTCGAAGACGGACTTTCCTGCCGAAAGCTGCCTTCATCTTTTGTTGGTACAACTGGCCATGGCGCAGGGCAGCAATTCCTTTCTCTTTAATGAGATTCAGTTGATCTAGACGAGCTTGGACCCCCTTTTGCTTCTTCTAACTTGGCCTCCATGACTACTCGTGGAGAAGGTATCTCAACCTTGATAAGAAGAACTGCTTCTGACCCATACACTAGAGAAAAAAGGGGGTGCCCCTGTATGATTTCAATGAATATGAGTGCGACAAGGGATGAGATAGGTGTAGGATCAATTTCCCCAATTGTAGGAGGGGTGAAGAGCGACAGGATTGCCCCACTTGGCATATTGTAAACAAATGAATTTACTTGTCCTTGAGCTAAAACTTTTGAGAAAACAACAGCAATCAATCATTGATCGGAATGGACCTTTCGGGATTGTGGTGTTTTGTGGATGAGAGATGAGTAGGCTTAATGAGGTATTTGGGGCTAATGGCTGGATGGTTTTTATTCGGTGTTGGCTGTCGATCGATGATTTATGATGGTTAACTGGCTTGATGAGGTATTAGGAAATTTTATTCCTGGCTAAGGGTCTGTGGAGGGCGAGCTGTTGAGGTCAAAGGAGAGTGTTTGCGGTTTATGAGAGGAGGGGTGCATGGAAATGAGAAAGTGTTTGAAGGTTTATTGAGACAAGGACCTCTTGGATTTTGTGGTAACATGTATCAACTCACTATTTACATCTCTTTTGTATTTTTCTTTTGGTTTTGGGATTTTCCTTTTTGAATGATTTTTCCTTCTTTGACTTCTTCTTTTTCTTGAGCTTGGGTGAACTGATAGAGAACGATGCACTGTTTTTTCTGAGATGGTCCTTGTCTAAGGTGACTTTTGGATTTTTGGCTTTTTCTTGGCTTAAGATGGGTCGGAAAGGATTATGTTTTTCTCTTTGGGATTTTCTTGGCTTACAGTGGGTAGGAGGGATTTTGTTTTTCTCTTTGGGATTTTCTTGGCTTACGGTGGGTAGGAGGGATTTTGTTTTTCTCTTTGGGATTTTCTTGGCTTTAAGGTGGTTAGGAGAGGATTTTGTTTTTGGATATGGAATGGTAGTCCGACTTCATTTCAGATCATGATTGCTTATTTCCTCAAAAATTAACTCTGGGACAATAATTCACTTATTTTCATGCACTTGCCCTTCTTCTTTATTTCCCTTTTGAGCTCTAATTTTCCTTTATTGAAGTACCCATCTTGACCTCTTTCTTGTTCTCAGCGGTCCCCAAGTTGATCACTTCAGTGGATTCCCCGTGATGCTGAATAACCCTTTTTCCTTGCTTCATTAACCTTCTGGAGGACTTTCCCGGTCTTTCTCAACGTCCCACTCTGCTTGATTGATAAGGTGATCAAAGTCAAAATATGGACCGTTGGCACTGTTATTTTGAGAGACAATTGCTGTGGATTTGCTTTTTGCCGAGGCGAAAAAGCAGAATGGAAGGCGAGACATGCAAGCAAAAATAATAAAGAAAAGAAGAGACACATGAAATGAAAAGGAATTGATTTTTATTGATTGGAATTCAAAAACAACGTTTTTATTGATGATGATGATTTAGAAAATAAAAACATGTGCGCCCCTAACAACTGGTCTTGTGGCCTTGGGCAGAGCCACAGGGTTGCATTACAAATGACTACTTTAAATCAAAGGTCCCAGGAGGATCAACAGTCTTTCAATTCTTTAATTCTTTCACCAGCACTGCAGCGACAAACCAGGTTTGCACCACCCTCCTCTGACTTAGTACCATCATTGATGACAGCAATTTGATCGTGTTGTTCCTCTTCCTCATCCCATCCTGTGGGCTGGATGTCTTCCATTCGGATTTGAGCACTCTCGGGAGCGTCATATCTGACCAAGTAGTCAAACTTTCCACTGGACTCCCCTAGGGTATCCCAACATCTCTCTTTCATAGGCACCGCTATTACTTCCTCATTGATTTCTTTTTCATCTTCAATATCATAGGTCCCTATCTGAACCACGCACCGATCTATCAGGTCTTGCAGGATCACCTTAAAGCTTTCGCAATTCCCCACGCATGCGGAATCAGCACATCCTTCTTCATGGCAACACCCCTTTTTAACCACTCCAGCATGACATAACTCAGAGTAGATAACATCCAACGGGGTCTTAACCTTCTTCACGTCCTTTACCAATTGCCCGACAGAACCTTCTAAAGCATTGATAGCTGGCCTTTGATGATCTGGCACTGGATTAGTCGTTGTGCTTGGGCTGTCCTGTTTGAACGAGATCCACCTAGCATCTACTAGGTCTTGCACTACATGCTTGAAGGCTTTACAGTTCTCCACGACATGCCCCACCACTCCCTCATGGAAGGCACAGGTACTGTTAGGGTTGTATCCTCTGAAATATGGTGGTCGAACGGGTTTCATTGGTCTTGTGGTAATGAGCTTGTTTGTGATGAGGTAGTTAAAGAGATCTGTGTATGGCATGGGGATGGAGTCAAACTGACGCGACTTTCTTCGTTCCCCTATAGCATTGTTGGCGCCAAGAGGATTGCAGGGGACTCTTCCTCTTTTTATCTCGACTTCGAGTCTTGCCCCTACTCTGATCACATCTGAGAAGCTTGAAGGTCCCCTTCCGATCAGACGTTTGTAGAAAACAGCTGGGAGGGTATCCATGAACATAGACACTATTTCCTTCTCAGTCAATGGGGGCTTCACTTGTGTAGCTACACTTCTCCACCGCTGGGCATATTCCTCAAAAGACTCACGATCTTTCTTGCTCATAAACTGTAACTGAGACCGGTCTGGAGCTGGGTCCAAGTTATGCTGGTAGTACTTCAGAAATGCTTTAAAGAGATTCTTCCAACTATGGACCTCGGAGGATGGCAACTGTATATACCAGTCTAGAGACGCTTCAGTCAGACTGTTTTGAAAGAAATGGATCAGCACTTTATCATCATGGGCATAAGCTGCCATCTTCCTAACATACATCTTCAGATGGTTAGATGGACACCTAGTGCCGTGATATTGATCAAAGTCAGGTACTTTGAATTTAGGAGGAATGAAAGTAACAACTCCTTCAGGATTTTCAACAGCGATAGCCCCAACAGCGGCCTCACCCCTCTGCAGCATACTTATTTCCTCGGTTATCTGTGCTTCTCCAGCTTTAGTCTTCGGAGCTTGACTCTCCCGATCCAGCTGCTCAGGATTAAGAACCTCTGCAACTAACTCCTCTTGGCTCCGGCGGCCCTTATTCTTAAGATTCCGATTACTAGCCATCAACCTTGATTGCAGAAGGGTGGAGTATCGGTGTTGGTGAACCAGCTTGCCTTTTGTTTTTCTCTGATGATAGAACATTTTTTATGAGTACAAGTATGAATGCGTAAAAGAATGCAATGCATATGGTTTTATGTTATTTTTGTATTTAGATGCATGAGGAATGCTGTATGAATTTTTCAGAATTTTGCTTATGTAATGCATGCTGTTATGATGTAAAATGCGGGTGATGAGGATGCTTGTTAGAAAGACAGATATTTACAGGTGGGGGTTTTGAAATTTCAGGGCAGTATACCCTATATGCCACCTCATATAGGTATTCATGAAAGAGAAGGAAAAACATATTCTTTTTTGATTTTGTTGTTTTTTTTCAAAAAAATGTTGGCGGAAATGAACTAAACTAGATGTAATAATGCAACACACAATTTTGGAAAAGCCCTTGTGACCTAAAAAAGAGGTGAGACCTATGATCTAGGGCAATTTAAAGGGTAATCCTTCCATGTAGCTCTATTCACTCCCTCACAAGGCCACCAGAGCTACAGTCCCTTTCACAAAATTCCCCACAAATGCAGCAAACTACTAGGTGTGAGGCATCATGAAAGAGCACAACTCTGGTTGAAACTTTCGCAAGTAGCCAAACGGACAAAGGTCCTGATGGGCTCTCACTACTCGAATCCACTCTCCTAAGTTTTTGCAGACCTGGGTTATGGTCCCACTCAAAACACATAGTCACAGGGTATAAGTGTAGTGTGTGTTAAGGGCATTTTCCCTAGTACTACCCCCACCTGAAATGAAAACCAGAGCAGTCCAGACAAAAGCATGTCGTCTACCCTAGGGTTTAATATCATTCAAATACAACTAGCCTAGGGTACCAACAACAAACACATTACTTACTTCAGAAAGGGAGCTGAGAAGAAAGGACACGATAGAATTGGGGAGAAATGCATGAGCTTACCTTGAAGAAAAGGAGCAAAGAAGAAGGGATCATGGGGATTGGAAGAATGCAAGGGCATAAGCAATAAAAGAAATGGAATAAAAGATGAGATAGGGAACAACATAGAAGAAGACAAATGCACATGCCTACAATCAATGATAAGAAAGAAAGGCAAACAAGGTTTTAATCAAATCAACAATACATTAAACCACACATTTAAATTAGTTAGGCTTGACCCTCGTCTTTTTTTTAAAAAAAAAGTGTCCCCAGTGGAGTCGCCAGCTGTTGCACCCCGAAAAATCCCGCTTTGGGGTTTCTCAATGTACAACATGGAAAAATTTTGGAGCCGCCACCAATATTTTAATTTTAAGACCAAAACATTGAAAAAAGGTCTTTTGGATAAGGCGGATGGTCTTTGAAAACTAGAGATATAGGTTCGGGGGTCGATTACGTGCGAGGAAGGTGTTAGCACCGCGCACGTCCTTTCTACCGAAAGGGAACCTCTAATTAAATGTGTGGTTTTAATATTTGATTTGAAAAATATCTAGATTTGCCTATTTATTTGAAGAATGAATGGGAAAACTTAGCAAAAATTTTATTTTTGATGAGAAAGGGGGAAAAAGGGGTTTTTTAGAAAAAAGTGCTTGACGGGACATGGCCCGCTCCTACGTATCTCCCGGTGCGATGGAGAATTCAAAGCTACGTAGTTCTTGGTTTTGAAAATGGTGGTTGGTTGGTGTTTTTTAATGTAGGGGTTTTAGGACTGTGTGATCTGTGTCGAAGGACCACTGGGGGTCTGAAGGAGCGCTGGGGCTCTGAAGGGCCGCTGAGGGCTGAAGGAGCGCTGGGGCTCTGGAGGACCACAGTTCACTTATCCTAAAACGATGACTAACCCGGCCGTACGACCGACTTAATACCCTACTTTAAAAATAGGATTTTTGGTTTTTGAAATGAAAGAGATGTGTTTGTATTTTTTAATTTAGAAATTGTTTATTTTTGCGCTTGACAGGGGCGTGGCCCTGCTCCTACGTATCTCCGGGTGGAGAATCAAAGGCGACGTAGTTCTAGGCTCTTTTGAAAATAATTGTTTGAAAACTTATTGTGAAAATGATTTTTATTTGTGATGCTTGACGGGATGTGACCCGCTCCTACGTATCTCCCGGTGCGATGGAGAATTCAAAGCTACGTAGTTCTTCTTTGTCCTGAAAGAGGTTTTTGTCTTTTAATCTTTTTTGTGAGTTTTTTGAAATAGGACGAGCATTAGTGAGTGATTAAACTAGCAGAGGCTATGATGAATCACTACTAGATACTCAAAAAAAGAGAGTTGTACCGCTAGTCAAACGAACAAAGGTTCTGATGGACTATTCGATAACAACTCGTTTTTTATTATCTTTTTGAAAGTGATTTTCGAAAAAAGATTGATTTGTACGACGATCAAACTAACAAAGGCTATGATGGATCATCGTTTATTATTCTTATGGGAAAAGGACATTGCCACTAATAGCTAAACGAACAGAGGCTCTGATGAGCTACTAGCAACAATGGGTTTGAAAATGATTTTTGTTTGTTTTATGAAAATGATTGGTTTAGGGGGGTGAAAAGAATTTTTATTTGTTGCGCTTGACGAGAACGTGACTCGCTCCTACGTATCCCAAATGGGAATCAAAGCGACGTAGTTCTAATGAAAAAAAGTTTTTTTGAAAGGGGAGGTTGAATCATCTGAGACCATCTTCACCACTTAAAAATGATGCACTAGGCATAAGTGGGAATCATGTGGTTCATCATCAACAAGGACACTACAGCTAAATTAAATCACATAGGGCAATTTTGGTATGGATCACAATGATTAAATTTTAGCAAATGTAAAGACTGAAATACCTCTGATGAAGACAGATATTACAACTATGAAGAATGCAAACCCCGACTACCCTTTGCAGGAGATCAGCTCAGACGGACCAACGGCGCGAATAGAGCAAAAATGAAGCGTAGAACTGGAAAATGAGATTTGCGAGAGTTGTCTTCTCAGATCCCGTGAAATGTGTCTGGAGCAATTCTTCTCTGATCTTGTGAGATCTGTGTGTGGAGCAATTCTTCTCTGATCTTGTGAGATCTGTGTGTGGAGCAATTCTTCTCTGATCTTGTGAGATCTGTGTGTGGAGCAATTCTTCTCTGATCTTGTCAGATCTGTCTCTTCCTGCGTGTTTTCTGATTTCGTGCAATCTCCCCCCCCCCCCCCCCCAAATGTGATTTGAGGCTGCCTATTTATAGGCTTAGGAAAGCGTAGAATTTTTTAAAAACATTTATTGCAAGGATAAATCGATTGTTTGATGAAGTGTAACAAGTGCATAATCGATTCCTTGCCTTTGAAAAGTCACATGAATCGATTCCAAGCTTAGTTAAAATAGTGGGAATCGATTCTTGAGCCTTTGGAAATAATAAAGAATCGATTCTTGGTTCCTTTGAAAACAAGAGGAATCGATTTTCAGGACCTTTTGCATAGGTGAAAATCGATTCTTGCTTTAGTTAAAATAGTGGGAATCGATTCTTGAGCCTTTGGAAATAATAAAGAATCGATTCTTGGTTCCTTTGAAAACAAGAGGAATCGATTTTCAGGACCTTTTACATAGGTGAAAATCGATTCTTGCTTTAGTTAACACAATGAGGAATCGATTCATGGCCTAAGGAAGAGTTTGAAAATCGATTTCAAGGCCTATGCAAGAAGAGGGAAATCGATTTTCAGGACATCCTAAATAGGTGAAAATCGATTCTTCACTTAGTTAAAACAATTAGGAATCGATTCATGGCCTATGGAAGAGCCTGAAAATCGATTTCAAGGCCTATGCAATATACTATAAATGGATTCTTGGCCTTTGGAACAAAATAGAAATCAATTCTTGCTTTCCAAAAAATGCTTTGCCATGCATGCATAAAATATTCTTCAAAGCTTGCCATGCATGCATAACATATTTTCAAAACCCTAATTTCCAAAAAAGTGCATTCTAACCCTAAAAATGATTTCAAAAACTTTGGAATGGCTTCTAGGACCCAAAATGCAATGAATAAATTATTATATATTTTTTTGTGTGGAAAATTAGGGTTTGGACCTAAGCCGGACAAAATTGGGGTATGACACCTGGTACCAGACCTGTTTCTATGGCACCGTACAGGATGTCTTAATTGAGCAGTTCAGAGATATGAGTTTGGTCTGTGAACTGACACCGCCGAGTGTCAGGTTGGGAATGTTAAATATTAATAATGACTTTTTGGACAGCATCAGAGAAGCTCGGAAGTTGGATGTTAAACTGGTGGATTCGATGGTTGGAATCGATCAGTCTGAGAATAATGATTTCAAGCTGGATGCGCAAGGTGTGTTGAGGTTCCGTAATAGAATTTGTATTCCTGATGACGCAGAGATGAAGAAAGCGATTCTTGAAGAGAGTCATAGGAGTAAGTTGAGTATTCATCTGGGAGCTACTAAGATGTATCAGGACTTGAAGAATTTGTTTTGGTGGCAAGGGATGAAGCGTGATGTAGCGCAGTTTGTGTATGCATGTTTAACTTGTCAGAAGTCGAAAGTTGAACATCAGAAGCCTGCAGGGTTGATGCAACTGTTAGAGGTTCCAGAATGGAAATGGGATAGTATTTCAATGGACTTTGTGACGGGATTGCCTAATACCGCAAGAGGTCATGATGCGATTTGGGTGATTGTTGATAGGCTGACGAAGTCGGCTCATTTTGTTCCTATTAACATCACATATCCAGTACCGAAGTTGGCAGAGATTTATATCCGAGAGATCGTAAAGCTGCATGGTGTTCCTCTATGTGTCGTTTCGGATAGAGATCCGAGGTTTACGTCTGATTTTTGGAAGAGTTTGCAAAAGGAGTTGGGTTCTAAGTTGAGATTGAGTTCGGCGTATCACCCTCAGACGGATGGTCAGTCAGAGAGGACTATTCAGTCGTTGGAGGATTTGTTGAGAGCTTGTGTTCTGGAGCAAGGAGGTTCGTGGGATACCTACCTTTCGTTGATAGAGTTCACTTTTAATAACAGTTACCATTCTAGTATTGGGATGGCACCTTTTGAAGCGTTGTATGGTCGGAAATGTAGGACTCCTTTATGTTGGTATGAATCTGGAGAAAGTGTAGTACTTGGACCTGAAATTGTTCGAGAGACTACTGAGAAGGTGAGGTTGATTCGGGAGAAGATGAAAGCTTCGCAAAGTAGACAGAAGAGTTATCATGATAAGCGAAGGAAGGATTTAGAATTTCAAGCGGGTGAGCATGTGTTTTTGAGAGTCACTCCGGTGACCGGTGTTGGACACGCTTTGAAGTCTAAGAAGCTCACACCTCGTTTTATTGGTCCGTATCAGATTTCGGAAAGAGTTGGAGATGTTGCTTATAGGGTGGCCTTACCGCCTAATCTTTCGAATTTGCATGATGTGTTTCATGTGTCGCAACTTCGAAAGTACATTTCAGATCCATCTCATGTAATTCATATGGATGATGTGCAAGTACGGGATAATCTCACTGTGGAGACGATGCCTGTGCGAATCGAGGATCATGAGGTGAAGACTCTAAGAGGCAAGGAGATCGCTTTGGTGAAAGTAGTCTGGTTGGGAGCTGCCGGAGAAAGCATGACGTGGGAGCTGGAAAGCAAGATGCAGGAATCTTATCCCGAGTTGTTCAAGTCAGGTAAATTTTCGAGGACGAAAATATTCTAAGTGGGGGAGAGTTGAAACGCCCTGAATGTTTAATTAATTATTTAATTGAATTATTTAGGAAATTAAGTTGTAAGAAAATATTAGAGTAAAAATATATTTTCGTATGTGTGCCTATTGTTGGTGTTAGGAGTAGTAAAATAAGGGGGTGTAAAGAAGGCCCATGAAGCTAAAGTCGCATAAGTGTATAAGAAAGCCCAAAAGACTAAATAAATTATAAATAGGTGTTATTTTAGGGTTTGCTCATTTTTAGAAGAAAAAAATAAGAATTTGGAGAGAAGAGCAAGGAGGGGGCGGCGAAGAGAGAGCTAGGGCAAGGACCAAGGAGAGTTTCAACTTCAATCCAAGGTAAGGGTGGGGTTCTGACTCTATAATCGGGTATATGAAGGGCTTTATGTAGGAAGGTTAAGGAACCCTAGGTGTTGTTAATTCTTGAAAACCCTAGTTGTAGATATTGAACCCTAAATGTTGATATTGAATCCTATTGATGATGTTTGTTACCTATTGATGATGTGTGAACATGTTTGTTGATGATTCGGAACCAAAAATCTGTCCTGGGCGCCATCTTGTTGTTCGTAGGTTTTTTTTTAGATAAGCAAATCATTCATTGACAAAATTGTTGTTCGTAGGTTGCTGGGCGCCACTTTGTTGTTCGCTGGTCCTGGGCGCCATGGGCGCCGATTGTGGTTGTTGCTGGGCGCTGGTTGCTGGGCGCCAAGGGCGCCGTATGTGGCTGCCCTGTGATGTTCTGGCGCACTGGGCGCCAAGGGCGCCAATGTTGTGGCTGCCCTGTGTTGTTCTGGCGCACTTGAATAATGAAAACTCAATGTAAATTTTATTTGTGTGTATATTCAGTGTATGTACATGTATATTTATAGCTTTTCTCTAGGAATAAACTAGCTGGTAGTTAGAGTTGTTGCAGCTAACAACTCAGTTTGTTAAAAACTGTTTTAACAAACTAACTGAATTAGTTACTTAGTTTGTAACACACTTATCTAACAGCTTAGTTAATCCTAGCTGTTGGATTAAACAATTAATCTAAGGCTAAGATTAAAAGATAATCTAAGGTGAGTGATTACCAAAATCCAACATTCCTCACACCTGTTGTGCCATTATTATTATTAGGTGAATACTCCCGTACCATTAATTTGGCTTCCAGAAATTTCATGATTGTATTCTATATGTTGACTTCCACCACCATTATTATTAGCATTATCAGCGCCTAGTCCTACCCCATCATCCCTGATATCCGCATTTTCCTCCAAAACTTGATACCGAGATCCGTTAGCCTGCGGATTCCATTGTCTCGAACCGCCACCACCACTCTGAAACCCAAATTGATTTTTTTGTGGCTGCCGTGTCTTATGAACAACCATCCAAAGACCCGCGCCGGCATCATACAAAGGTTGTTGGTTCTCAGGTACGCCGTTCCTATTCTCATCCTGAGTAGGTGGAGCTTGCTCCTTCTCCGGGCAGCCTTCAATGTAGTGGCCAAAGCGCCCACACTTAAGACATAGGAGGTGAAGACCCTCATATTCTAAGTTGTAGACACTTCCATTAACTTCGAACATCGCAAGCAATGGTTGGGACAGATCCACTTCCACACAAAACCTAGCATACTTGCCTCTCTTCAATTGAAGAGTATTCTTATCCACTTTAACTGTTCTACCAATTTTGTTTCCCAGATGCTTCAAGAACCTTGCATCATAATATTCAATGGGAGGATTTGAAACCCTAACCCAAACTGCCACATTTGTGATGGATGCACTGGAAGAATGAAAATTAGGAGTCCATTATCTTATAGTTAAATAGTGATCATATATCAACCATGGCCCTTGAGTAAGTGCCACTTGATGATAATCCATACATGAAAAGGTCACAAGGAAAAATTCATTGCCAACATCTACAATAGAAATAACACCTTTCTTCAGCCACAACTGTTGCAATCTTGCCTCTAGTGCTTTAAATCCTATTTTCCTCCCCAAGAGCTTCACGATGATACCATATTTCCAAGGCCTTCTTATTCTTTCTTCTTCTTTACTAGGAGAGATTGAAATGCTGGGTTATCAGTTATGAATGTCGTCCTGCTACACGAAGCATGAAGAAGGGACGATACTTGTTGTACTAAAACTAGATAGTGGGAAAATTTCTCAAGTTGATTGAAAATCACTTAAAAGAAGTTATGGCGGCGGCGAGAGAGCTCTCTGTGGAGGAAGATGATCAAGTTGACAGAAGTACTAAGAAGATCAAAGGTGGGAATCAGGGTTTTCAAGGGACTTCCTCAGGTCCAGTTTCTTACAAAGATGTGATGCTTGGAAATAGTTCAGATGACAAGACATTTGATGACGCTAGTGATGGATCCTCTGATGGTGTAGAAGATGGAACTGAGACTGAAGTGGTGAAAGAAACAAGCGAAACTGAGACGAACAAAGACCAGAAAATGGAGGTCGAGAATGAGGATTTAGAACTCACCATTATTGAGAAAACTATGGGAAAAAATTCTTGTCCTGAGTTCATTTTATCTAGTAAACAAAAATATAAATTGGTATCTGTATAAAAAATGCTGGTTTGAAATAGTCATAAATATAATTAAGACTATTAACGCTGATTTGAAATAGTCACATTACAAATTAGAAATATTTTTTTAAATGTGTTATATATACTTATCTCAGTCACATTACAAATATTTTGTATACCAAAAGATCATATTATATTTTTAAAATAAGTTATCTAAAATTAATGTAACACCCCGAAACTTGACCTAATAGGTCGAGGAGAAATCCCAAAGATGGATCCGTGGAAGTCAAGATTATTGATTTGTGGATATGTATAATTGTACAACAAGTTTGTACAATTCATGGATTATGATTGATTTCTTAAATTTTGGAAATCATGGATTTGTAATTGTACTAGAAATTAGTACAATTATTATGGAATTATGTGATTATGGGCATGTTTTTTTTTAATTATGTGTTAATTGTGTTAATTGTGAGTATTAGTGTGTAATTGAGTGTAGTAGGAAAATGAGGTGTAGTTAGAAATTTCACTTTACACCATACTAGCCCAAAAAGAAATAAAGCCAAACCCAAGCCCTTTTCTATTTAATTAAAAACTCAGCTGAATCTATTAGAAGAGAGGGAGTTTTATGTGTTCATTATGTTTTCAGAAACTTGAAAGAAATGAAGAGAGTCAAGGGGAGATAGAGAGAGTTCGAATAAAGTGAGGAAGTAAGAGCAAAACCAAAATGTTGATCCTTCATTTTTTTCAACCTTGCATTTCGTTGATAACTTTCATCTCTCTATCTCTTCGTTCCACTCATATCACCAAACCATAAATTTGTACACCACCCTTACCACACTTCTTCCACCTTCACTTTTTGAGCTTGCATGTTTTCCTAAGAGGTAAAGTTGGTCCTTTGAAGCTTTCATGTTGCTTTGGAGATAAGGAATTCCATCTTTTGGGCTTGTATTTCAACTTAGAAGCTTGAATAGGGAGTATTATTAGCTACATTGAAGATTTAAGGGTTAAAGGAGAGGTCTTGGAGCTGGTGCCTTGAGGGCTTTAGGAGCTTATTTGAGTTGGTGGGAGTTCATTTCTTTCACACACTTTGATATATCACTACTACAGATTTTTTAATGGGCAGCGCTTTTTTTTATCAATGGGCAGCGCTTTTGAGCGCTGCTAATATTTGCGCTGCTGATTCCACTCTAATAATGGGCAGCGCTTTTAGGAAAAAGCGCTGCTCATTGCCTTAGCGCATTTTCAAATGGGCAGCGCTTTGTAGGAGAAAGCGCTGCTCATTGCCTTAGCGCATTTTCGAATGGGCAGCGCTTTTTAGGAGAAAGCGCTGCTCATTGCCTTAGCGCTTTTACGAATTGGCGGCGCTTTCTCCTAAAAGCGTTGCCTATTTGTAATAGCGCTAAGGCAATGAGCAGCGCTTTCTCCTAAAAGCGCTGCCCATTGTGTAATTTTTTTTTATTTTTTTCTGTTTTTGTTATTTTCCTTTTTACAATTGCAATTTTCATGGACATATATACTCATAACTAACTTAGCTATATGTATCCAAAAAGGCAATTCAAACATTATGAGCAAAATCAAAACCAGCTATTTTTCAGCAAGTAAACCAGCATAACTAACTTGTTTTTACATTCCCAATTCCTTCCAATTCTATTTCTCAGCAAATCAAATTATATCCAAATACACTAGAATCAAAACAAGTGCTTAAGTTTCCCAATTCATTCCATTTCTACACTTGAACCAAAACAAACTAGCTAACAAGTTATTATCCAATTCATATGTACCCAAAACTAGCTAAACTTACAATATGAACCAAAACTAGCTAACAAGTGCTTAAGTTTCCCAATTCATTTCATTTCTACACTTGAACCAAAACAAACTAGCTAACAAGTTATTATCCAATTCATATGTACCCAAAACTAGCTAAACTTACAATATAAACCAAAACTAGCTAACAAGTGCTTAAGTTTCCCAATTCCTTCCATTTCTACACTTGAACCAAAACAAACTAGCTAACAAGTTATTATCCAATTCATATGTACCCAAAACTAGCTAAACTTCAATATGAACCAAAACTAGCTTAGCTGTATGTATCCAAATCAAACGCTAACAACTTACAGTATTACATATTCTATCCAAAATCAAAAAAAACGGGAGACATAACGGCACCACTCTCCTCTAAGCTCAACTAGCTGTTCCTCAGAGTATGTCTTCACCCGACAATCAGGAAAATACTGAAATTATATAAATAAATAAAATTAGAATTGAAATGGTTAAATGGAATTAACTATTATTATATCAAAATCAAAAAGAATTCTAGATACCTGTCGGGGAATAATCGTTTGGTTGTGGGTAATAATTTCCTTCAAAAATTTCATAAAATTTCATTACATAATACCCACAATCATTGCTATTGGGTTGTTTTGGACACTACAAAACAAAACATTAGTTAAATGTTAAATTTAATTTAATACATTTTTTCACAAAATAATGTAATTAAATATATAAGAACATTGATTAAAAACTTACAACTATCGGTATCCATATGGTCTTTGATTGTTCCACTCCCCAATATGTTTTCAAACAACTGAACACAATGACATATAACTATATTATTCGAAATACATACGTATATAAGTAAAACAAAGAAATATGTAGAGGGATCGAAATACACACGCCTATTAAATAACTCGATCAACTCGGGGTAGTTGTTGAAATGACCATGCAATGGATCAATGAAGTACACCGTATCTCTCCCCAGATTTATTGCTAACAGAATCCAATGTTCCCTACAAAATAAGATTTTGAATAAGTAATTGACTAGTATTTAAAAAATGCATGTTATATAAGAATGGATTAAATCTCTCACCGAAAGAGACACGGTGCCAAAAACATGTAATCATCGCTTTTACTTTGAACTTCCCAGAAGCGTCGAGTGATATAATTTTTAACCTCTGTCTTGTTTTGTTCCACAAGCATCTCATAATTACGCAGCTTTTGGGACACATCATGCAGATGTGTATTATCCGGACACATGAACACAAATCTCAGTGTCTGTTCCGAAGGGACCAAAATGTCCTCGTACAAGTACCTATAATTAGAGATATATACAAATTAAATTAACGATTTAGTAAAAAAAATTCAATAATGTCAAATAATCAATTACATACGTACCTGACATATGCTCTAATAGCAGTACTGGTTGCCCAGTTCAATTTACATACATCACTGATATCCTCACGTCTGATCGCCAGTGTTTGACCTAAAGTCCCAAAAATTTGGTCATCCATCTCTAATTCAAGCGGGATTGCCTCATCCATCCTGAATTCCGCGTGCATTTCAGCATAACCAATAATCTTATAATCATTAATTGAAGAGGCCGAGGGCTGAGACTGAGACACAATTGGAGAAGGGGAGGGCTGAGTCACTTTTGGAGGAGGGGTGGGCTGGGTCACTTTTGGAGGAGGGGCGGGCTGAGAATTTTGTGTAGAAGGGCCGGACCGAGACACTTTCTTGCCAATAGATTTTGCCTTGCCAACACTTATGCTTTTAGATTTTGCATTTTGGCGTACCTATATATTAAAAAAAATAATTACTTAGTTAGCACACAATATATGACAAAAAATAATAATTAGTTACAAATATATTGTCACTTACCACAAGGTGTGTTGGCCATGCCACAAAGGTACCAACTGCATTATCCACATTCAGTAAATCTATACTGACATTTGGAACAGGCAATTGTGCATTCCCCACAATCGCACAATCAACTCTGACTCTAAGATGATCTGGAGGTAGGGGTAAATTGTGCATCAATGGACCCAATTGGTTACATATGAAGCCTATTGCAACCATTTGACGTGGGTTTGAGATATACAATTCACACTCACACTCATTGTTGTCCTAAATCAATTATAAACAAAAAATAATAAAGACATTATTTGATGTAATAACAAAGAGAGTTTAAAAATTAATTCATTATTTATTGTAAAAAAAAACAATTAATACCTTAGTTGACGGAATGGTGCAACTATCTCGTGCGCTATTTGTGGCAGGGGATGATGGTACCGCAGGCGTCGAAACCATCGCATATTGCAGTTTGAAATCACTAAGTTCAGCCCTTAGACCTTCATACAATACTCGCAACTCTCTACTTTGTTGACAATCATGCTCACCATGAGTTTGCTTTTTTGCTCCAAGGTAGTGGGGTTGGATTAACGCCAAATCCACAACCCCTTGTACGGCCCGAGTATTCTCCCCTTTCCAAGGCACGAGAAAGAATTTCCTTTTCAGAGCAATCTGTGATCTCTCCCTGTGACACAGACTATGATATGGTTTCCTAATTCACAAAAAAAGTATAATAAAATTATTATACATTACAAAGATCATAAAAATTTTAAAAGTTTTTGAAATACTTACAATTCTATGGGTCACCTCCTTAGTTTTGGGATCCACAATCTCCCCATCCTTGTTTTGTCGGGCCTCTACCCACAAAACATGCCGCTCAATACTTTCTTTATGACGATATTTCCCACTCTCCTCCAACTATATTTAAATTTACCAAATGTTAAGACATTATAAATCAAAAGATTCATTAAAAAAAAAGAAATCAAGTTTATTGTGTCTTACCAATCTTTCTTCAATAATTTGATATCCACTAGCACCGCCTCTATACGGGTACTCACAACATGAAGCTCTCCCTCGATTCTGTTGGCTTGTTTTCTATTTAGAGAGATAAGTATACATTAATGCATAATATATAATTGTCAAATATATTTTAAGTTATAACTTAATAGATTATAGTACTAACCAAGAATTCTGGATCTTCAGTGCATTTTCTAACAAATATACCCCAATCCTCCTTTGTAATAAATCCACTATATAGTGGTGGAGGCTCCCATCTGATGTTTCCACTATGATCTGAGATATTTATTTGTTAGACTAATCCTGAAATTCCGATGTAACTTTCCCGCTTCCTTCATTAACCAGATTTTTCGAGTCTCGTCCACGTCAAAAAATTTCTGCTTACACTTATTCAATGAAAATGATATAAATATATATGGTTACAAAATTATTAAATAAGATAACTAAAGAGATATAAAATTATATACCTGTATTGTTAACCAGAACTCCTCTTTTTGTTTCCATAAAATGGCATTTTTTTTTGTCATTCCAATTAGTGATTGTAATTGGTATCATTTGTTTTACCTTACTACCAACGAAGGTAACCAACTGTGTGCCATTTCTTCCAATTGGCTGACCCTTAACATTCCACTCGACCTGCATTATGTCATTAGTTAATTAATTATCAAACAATTAAAACTAAGTATTGAATTAAGTTAATTAGTAACTTACTGATAAGGGTCCTTTTCCTTTATTTATCCGACCGATGATATCTTTTTTGACAGTCATTCCACGGAGACCATGCTTCCTGATATAGTCTCCAACATCACTCTCATGACCGCTGTCATCATGCCCACTACCATGATCATTATAATCTTCCATCTGACCTGCAATAAAATAAAAAACCAGTCAAGAAAAATAAATAACCAGTCAAGAAGATGAAAACTATGTAAATAACTAGTCAAGAAGATGAATAATCATTGTTATTGTTTTATTTATTCAAAAGACCAACAAAAAATTAAATAACCAATCAAGAAGATGAAAACTATGTAAAAATGCATTTGATGTAAGAAAACTATGTAAAAAAATAAATAATCATTGTTATTGTTACATTTTCCTTTTCTTGGAGATAATTTTATTTGCAATTCGCTTCTTGGTACTTTGTTTTTGACGAATCGTAATTCCATCACTATGATCTTTTCTAACATACACAACATCCTCTCTTTCCCCTACTATTGGTAGTGATGTCCCGAAGAAAGGGTCGTCCTCAATACCATCATCATCGGTTGATTGATCATAAATGTCAGTCACCAATTTTTTATTTGTCAATAAAACAATGGACCAATTGATATCAACGGGATCAGTGACATAAAACACTTGTTGAGCTTGGGATGCCAAAATAAAAGGCTCATCTTTATATCCTAACTTGTTGAAATTCACTCGCATGAACCCCGACTCATCAATCTGTAAACCATTATTATTGTCAACCCACTTACATTGGAACACAGGCTCCTGAAACATGTTGTAATCCAACCCCCATATGTGTTCAATGACCCCGAAGTATGACATATTCGCGTATATGGGCACTTGATGTATGCATAGCTTGAGCTACAAGAGTCACCCCACTATTTTGCATTTTACTCTGATCATCATGGTTTTTTGTATATAACGTGTACTCATTCAGTAGATAGCTGGTGTAAGAGAAAACAGATATATTTGGACCTTTTGCTAACCATATCAATCTTTCTGAAATCGAGGTAGGATTCATAGCAAACTCGAAATCAATGTGCTCTTTTAGCCACACTATGAAACTCCGATTGTGTTCTTTTGTTAACCAAACTTGACCCTTATATGGGCGATCACTCTTAAGTATGTCCATGTGCTTGGAAACATATGAATCAACCTCACTATCATTGTGCAAAACATATAAGTGTGCTTGATCTAGTTCTTTCCTTGATACCATAACTATTTTAGTTCCTGACATCCCTTTACTAATGCTTCCTAAGTGACGAGACCTTGGCAGTCCCACGGAATATTCAAGACTAGATAGATAGCCGGTGCAGAACTCAATAGCTTCTTCAACTATGTAGCGCTCAACAATACACCCCTCGGGTCGTGATCGGTTTTTAACATATCCTTTTAATATCTTCATGTAACGCTCAAACGGATACATCCATCTCATGTAACATGGGCCACACAACTGTGTCTCTCTAATCAGATGAACTATTAGATGAATCATTATGTCAAAAAACGAAGGTGGGAAATACATCTCAAGCTCACACAAAGTGACGGTAATTTCTCTTTGCAATGATGGCAACTTTCCAGGGTCAATCACCCTACTACAAATCGCCTTAAAAAAGAAACAAAGTTTGGTTAGGGTCTGGCGCACTTTCTTAGGCAAAATGGATCGTATACCAATGGGTAGCAAATTCTCCATTAGAACATGACAATCATGGGACTTTAAAGACTTTAACTTGAGGTCTTTCATTGATACAAGGTTCGTAACATTTGAAGAGTACCCCTCTGGAACTTTAACTCCATGAAGAAACTTACAAAACACTGTCTTCTCCTTTTTAGATAGAGTATGAGCTGCCGGAGGTAGATATGTACGTGTACCCTTCTTTATCGGACCCAATTCTGGTCTCAACCCCAAACTAAGCAAGTCCAACCTCGAGTTGATGGTATCTTTAGTCTTTCCTGGTATATTGAGTAAAGTACCAATGACACTTTCAAAAACATTTTTTTCAACATGCATCACATCAATGAAGTGCCTTACATATAATGACTTCCAGTATGGCAACTCAAAGAAAATCGACTTTTTCTTCCACCCCCGTTTGGCAAGCTCTCCGGCAAAAGGCTTCCCAAATTTAATGTTCAAATCTTTCATTTTTTCAAATAGTTGTTCGCCCGTCAAAGGCATGGAAGCTTTACGGGTTTCGGTATTCCCATTGAATGCCTTTTTCAACAGTCGATACTGATGAGTAGATGGCAAAAATCTACGATGACCAGGGTAGATATTCTTCTTACCATGTTTCAACCACATCCAATCAGTGTTATCTTCACATATAAGGCGTGCACACTGACCTTTGTTACTGTACCCAGATAGATTTCCGTAAGCTGGAAAGTCATTAATTGTGCCAAAAATCATTGCCCTCAGGGTGAAACTTTCTTCTCTGGACCCATCATACACCTCTACTCCAGTCTCCCACATTAACTTCAAGTCTTCAATTAAAGGAGTCAAGTATACATCAATATCATTTCCTGGTTGGTTGGGCCCAGAAATTAACAATGACAACATCATATATTTGCGTTTCATGCAAAGCCATGGAGGTAAGTTATAGATCGCCAAAATCACGGGCCAAGTACTATGGGAGCTACTCTGAATACCGTGCGGGTTAAATCCATCAGCAGACAATGCAAGTCGTAGGTTTCTTGAATCCAACCCGAAATCAGGAAAATCAATATCAATTTTTTTCCACTGCGGGGAATCCGCCGGGTGTCGTAGCATGCCATCTTTAATCCTTTCATCCCCATGCCATGTCAAGTGTTTTGCATCTTCTGAACTACGGTACATGCGCCTAAATCGAGGAATTATGGGAAAATACCACAACACCTTTTCTGGAGCGGATTCTTTCTTTTTATACCGCGATGCGTTACATTTAGGACACAACTTTAACAATGCATGTTCATTCCGAAATAAAATGCAATCATTGGGACAAGCGTGTATCTTCTCATAGTTCAAGCCAATGGACCCTAACATTTGTTTTGCATCATACGTCCTAGAAGGGAGCACATTATCCTTCGGCAACATTTCTTTCAATAGTGCGAGTAATTTCGTAAAGCTCTTATCCGTCCATCCGTGGCAAGTTTTCAAGTTATACAACTTTATCACAGCCAATAATTTTGTGAATTCAGTACAACCTGAATACAACGGTGTCTCCGCATCCGTTATCAACTTCTCAAACATTTGAGGACAGTCATTAAGATCGTCTTCAACAGCCTTTGCCATCTCTTCAAATTCGTCCCCATCCAATGTAGGTCTTTCAGTGTCAACCGGCGCACATCTCTCGGTATTATTACCCATATTTGAAGATTCACCTCTTTCCTCACCATGCATTGTCCAACAAGTATAACTTCGATCAATTCGGTAACCCTTTAAATGTCCTGCCAACTCCTCTGCATTAACCGATTTTATATAACAACAACTTAAACAAGGACATTTGATATCACTAGAAGTCCCTAAACGTTTAACAGCATAGTTCACAAAATAATCCACTCCAGCGACATATTCCTTGGACAGACGATTGGCAGACATCCACTTTCTATCCATAATTTCCCAATATTTATAATAAAATCCTGATAAGAGAACTTAAACCTATTACAGGTGAAAAACACACAACGTACAATTTTTTTGAAGCTAAGACATTCAACTATTTTCAGCTAAAAAAATCAAAGACTTTAATGTCTTCCATAATGTCATTCTTCATATAATAAATATAAGAAAACAACAAAAGTACCTGAACACGTGGAAGCAACAATGAACTCGAATGAACTAGAACGAACACTCGAACCAGGACACGAACTCGAACAATGAACACGAAGCTCTGGCAAACCAAACTCGCAAAACCTAAAAAACAATTCGCATTAAACAACAAATCATCAACATCAATCCTAAATTTTTCAAATTTATAAATACAACACAAGAATCCTTAACCTAGAGCAACATTAAATTAAAAAGCATTTCATTTGGACATTTCAACAAATACTACACCTACATTTCCCCTTAAGTTTAGAAACACTACACCTACACCTACTTTCAAAGAACCAATCAACAAGCAACAACATTGAATCGTCTAACCTAAGGTTCCAATGCCATTAAAATAACTAAAATATAATACAATGATATTACCTTTGGTGAAAGTGCAACATTAAATTAACAAGCATTTCATTTGGACATTTCAACAAATAGTACACCTACATTTTGCCTTAAGTTTAGAAACACTACACAAACACATATTTTCAAAGAAACAATCAACAAACTAGCATCAACATTGAATCATCTAACCTAAGGTTCTAATGCCATTAAAATAACTAGACCAAAATTCAATGATATTACCTTAGGTGAAAGTGGAACGAAAATGCAAGCTTCACCAACGTCGTACGGACCGAACAAAACCAACCCAACGAAAATGGAAACACGCCGTACGGACCGAACAAAACAATGGTGAGAATGAGAGATAGTGGGCAATGAAAATGAGAGAGGGAAGAAAATGTGAGTGAACGAAAATGAGAGTGAGAGGGAACAAAAATGTAAATAGAGTGTGAGTGTGAGAAGGATAGCTGGACAGTGAGAGTGAGTGAGGTGTGAGAACGTGAGAGTGTACTGTGAGTGAGAGGGAAGACGCGTAAACAAAAATAAAATTAAAGGAATGGGCAGCGCTTTACCCTAAAAGCGCTGCTCATTAGGATGCGCTTTATATCAATGGGCAGCGCTCCCCCATAAAAGTGCTGCTTATCACTCAGCGAATTTTACTAATGGGCAGCGCTCACCCCCAAGCGCTGCTTATTACTCAGCGCCTTTGATCAATGGGTAGCGCTCCCCCTATAAGCGCTGCTTATCACTCAGCGAATTTCACTAATGGGCAGCACTCACCCCCAAGCGCTGCTTATCACTCAGCGCATTTCATCAATAGGCAGCGCTCCCCCTCCAAAGCGCTGCTTATCACTATCAATGAGCAGCGCTCCCCCCAAAGCGCTGCTTAAGTGTGCGACTAATTTTACGGATTATGGCGTAGTATATTCTATCTATCAAGTGAGTTCCTCTCCCTTTCCCCCTAGGTATTTTAGTGTTGTTTGTCTAGTTGATGTGTTGAAATCATGATATATGAATATGCATGCTCATATGTTGCAAGTTGTAAGAGTTGCTGAATTGGTAATAATGGTAGTATGTTTGATGCCATGCTTCATATGTAATGTATGCTCACTTGTATGATATAGAAATTGATGCTTGTATGTGTTGTAATTGGGTGACTTGCGATGTTTAAGGTGGTTATATGCTAGATAGGACAGGTTGGAAACCTTTGGGAATGAGTTAAAAACGCAAAAACATGAGTTTTGGTCTCTGCTGTAACAGCATGGGTCGTGCTCTTTCAGCACAGGTCGTGCTTGTCTCTGGTTGAGAGACTTTTCGACACCTTTCCGACTGTTTTGTTCGTATCTTTTGATCTGGAATTCTGATAACGAATAGGTCTACAACTATAAATAAACATTTTTTTGTGTTTTTGATTCACTCCTAGATCCATTCCTAACCTATTCCAACTTCTAATGATTGAAGTACTATAGTAAATAAGTCTTCTTTGAATTGATCCTTATGGATTGTGGTAGCTTATGCATTCTTATGGATTTTTTAGTTTTGGAACCCCTTTTGAAAGAACTATTATGTATAGTATTATTATGTTAATGAACTAAATGATTATATGAGACGTACTTAGATTGGGAGTTGTGATCCCAATGCGAAGGCCCATTATATATGGTATTTATGAGTTAACCTTTTGTTAGCTACGGGTCCCCTATTGAGCTTGTATAGATTCATTTGGGGGTGTGTCTAGGGTTAAACTAAATAAATGACATCGTTCGAATTATGGTTAGGTACCGAAGAGGAATCCATTGAAATTTTTTTGAAATCTCATCCTATCATTGTTGATTGTTTTACAGATTCACAAGTTATAATGGATACTCTTGAAGGTAAAGAGTCAAGGTCTTGAGACAGCAAACTTAGGGTTTGTGATTGATGATATCACGGACGATTTTATATATCATTGTATTTTGTTTTATTGGCAAACCCTTATGTATTTTATTAAGTGGAAACTCAATCATGTATCAAAAACTTATGTATTTTCCGAGTATATTCAGATTTCGTTTACAACCCTTAGGTATCTATCTATGTATATATAATTATTCTGTAATTGGACCTCATAACTCTTGTATGATACTGAATGTTGATTTTAGTTTTTTGTATCCATAAGGATATGCCTGGTTTATTTCAACGAGTCAATTGAGAGTCGAAGTAATTCGCTCGGTCCAAAATGCTTACACGTTCTCTGATATTCAAACTGAAAGTTATTTCCAATCTTTATGTCAACTAAAAGATTAAGGATCACTACAAAAAAAAAGCAGTATAAGCGACGGATTTTTTCGTCGCTAATGTGCCTTAGCGAGGGAATTAGCGACGGAACAAAACCCTCGCTAATGGTTAGCGACGGAAGTTAGCGACGGAATTTAGCGAGGGAACTTCTGTCGCTAATCACCTCGTAATCCGTGTTTTTTTGAAATTCCGCATAAAATTAGCGACGGATTTTCCGTCGCTAATGACCTCGAATTTCGTGATTTTTTTAATATTATAATATCATTATAATAATTATAAAATTATTGTTATAATAATTATTATAATATTTTTAATATTCGATATATTATAAAATTATTGTTATAATATTATTAAATTATAATTTTGTTATAAATTATTATAAAATTATTGTGAAATATGGTGGTGGTGGTGGTGGTGGTGGTGATGGTGGAGGTGAAATATGGGACGGATTCAGAATAGCGACGGATTCAGAATTTTACGCATTCCAATGTCTGCGCAATGGTCACGTCAGCATTAGCGACGGACCATTAGCGACGGATTAGTGCCTTAGCGACGGATTCAGAATTGGTGCAATTTCCAAGGAATTAGCGACGGATTTTTTGCGACGGATTTTAAATTTAGCGACGGAATTTAAATTTTTTGTTAAGAAAAGCGCGCCTTCGTCATTATTAGCGACGGATTTTGGTTCCCTCGCTAAAATTCGTCGCTACTTAAACATTAGCGACGGATTTTGGTTCCATCACTAAAAATCCGTCGCTAATAAGGCATTTTCTTGTAGTGGATGTTACATTTGGTATCAGAGCAGTTCGACCCCATCGGACTGTGGTAGAAAGCCTGAATCATGGAGGGACTTAGGGAGTTAATTGTCAGACACTCTGAGTATGTTGTTGTGAAGCATTGAGCCTGATCAACTCAATATTTTACAACAAGATACTAAGGACTATGACGATTGAATTCCTTAGCCCCTGACCCTTTAACCTAACCCCTTAAATTTTCAAACCTCTCTTCATCAGAGTACACAACGGTAGCAGTGTGGGCGGCAGAAAAGGTTCAGCTATTTCATGAAAGAAAAGTTCACGATACTTAAGTTTAGGGATTAGTCTTCTAGATTTTTGAGGACAAAAATCCTAATAGGTAGGGAGTAATGTAACACACCGAAACTCAAACTATTAGGTCGAGAAGAAATCCCAAAGATTGATCAATGCAATTCAAGATTATTGATTTGTGGATATGTATAATTGTACAACAAGTTTGTAAAATTCATGGATTATGATTGATTTCTTAAGTTTTGGAAATCATGGATTTGTAATTGGATAGAAATTAGTACAATTGTTATGCAATTATGTGATTATGGACATGTTTCTTGAATTATGTGTTAATTGTGATTATTGTGAGTATTAGTGTGTAATTGAGTGTAGTAGGAAAAGGAGGTGTAGTTAGAAATTTCAGCTGAGTTTTTAAAAAGATAAGGGCTTGGGCTGGGCTTTTTTTCTTTTTGGGCTGGTATGGTAAGGATTAGTCTCCATAGTTGTCGTGGAGGATACCCTGGTTTACCAAAAAAAGAAGGAAAGTATATACGGGAATTCCTTAATATTTGACTCAAAAAAGCAATATTAAATTTCCATATTTTGCATAAAGGTTTGCGTTTATTTTTTGGAAAAAAAACACAAATTTATAACACCCAATTAATGGCCGAAATAAATGTGATACAGCCTTAGGCTCTGCTTGGCAAGTCTCATATGCTAGTAGATAACATATTTGACTAGCAGAGACAAATAGACGTGTTTGGTAACCACTAGCGTTTAACATTTTTTGGTAGCGTTTAGCATTTTTTCAAATGCTATTTCAAATAGGATTTTTTGAAACGCTAATATATAGCGTCACTTTTTTTGTCATTTGTACCTACATCATTTTTCTTAAATTCTTTCTCTATTCTTACTAAAATAAATTAAACACCTTTAAATCCCAAACTTTGATGTCATTTTACAATATCACCGCTAGTTTTATTAAACACATCGTTTTTTTTATTACTATGTCATTGGTGCGTAGTTTCCACCGACTTTGCCGATGACTAATCTACACCGGGGAACCTGGCTGGCCACGAGTACCCCGCTCTGCCAGCCCGTGTGGTTAACTTTATCAAACACATCATTTGCTATTAGTTAACTTATTCGCCATCCTATCCCAAGTAGGTAGCTCAGTTGGCGAGCTAAAGAATACCGAAGGAGAGTGCACCAAATGAGTGCAAGAAGGAGGTTCAACTCCCGGAAACTAATATCCCCCACCCCTACTAACGTTGCTTATAAAAAAAACTTATTCGCCATCCACTAGCTCCACTAATTTTTACCCAACAAAACCTAAAGAAATTCAAATCAAATCGCCTAATATATGGAATGCCACGCGTGAACTGAGTGGGACAAATTTTTACCAAGTTGACAACCAACTTAAATATGCCTATATGGATGTTGTCGTAGGATACATGGTTAAATGAATTAATAATAGGCTAAATAGCACTTTTGGTCCTTTATGTTTGCTCTAGGTTTCACTTTGGTCCTTTATCTTTTTTTTTGTCCGTTTTGGTCCCTCATGTTTCATTTTCGTTTCATTTTGGTCCCTGACGTTAGTTTTTGTTAACGAACGCCGTGTTGGCAGTTAACTGCTGACGTGGCGTCCATTTTCATTAAATGACGTGGCATGTAAATGTTTTATTTAATTCTAAAATAATTACCACATCATCTTTTATGTTATTTAGCCTTTTAAAAACATAAAACATAATCCCCAAATACAGATCAACAAAACCCATCTTCAACCACCTCACTGTCACCACCGTCGCCACCCTCCCACCTCACTGTCACCACCGTCGTATCTCTCTTTCACTCTCCCTCTGCGCATCTATCTTTCTCTCTGCGCATCTCTCTTTCACTCTCCCTCAACCATTTTTCCTTCTTTTCCTCACCATCACTGTCGCATCTCTCTCAAAAACGAACCCTAATCCGAAGAAACCGAAGAACAGAGCGAACACAGTGAGAAAGAGGTGGATCTGTGTTCTTCTTCATTGTTGGATCTGTGATGGATCTGTGTTCTTCCAGATCTGTGTGAAATGATGAAGACCGAAGAAGAAAACGATGGTGAGATGTGACGGTGATGGGAGAGGGAGAGTGAGAGAGATGCGACGTCGGTGGTGATGTGGGGGGTTACAGTGGTGATGGGACGGTCACCGTTTGGTGGGATGGTGGTCGCCGTTTCTGTCAGTGAGTGTGGTGAGATGCGACGTGGTGGGAGAGGGAGAATGAGAAACTGACGAAGGAGGAGATGAGAGGAAAAGAATTTAGTTTTAGTTTTAATGTTTTTAGTTATATATTAACTGTGTTTTTAAAATTTAAAATTTAATTGGAATTAAATAATGTTAATTTTGCCACGTCATTTAATGAAAATGGACGCCACGTCAGCAGTTAACTACCAGCGTGGCGTCCGTTAGCTAAAACTAACGTCAGTGACCAAAATGAAACAAAAATGAAACATGAGGGACCAAAACGGACCAAAAAAAAGATAAAGGACCAAAATGAAACCTAGAGCAAACATAAATGACCAAAAGTGCTATTTAGCCTTAATAATAATAATAGACAGTAGATAGATACTATAGTAGATTAATAATAGATAAATTATTTTTTTGAAACATATAATCTATAAATAGATAACTCCTCAATTAATGTTTTTTTGAGTAATTTTATTTTATAAATTTATTTGTTACCAAAACTATAAATTATAGTTCTGACAGTAAAAAAAATTATAATTATATTACATTATACTTTTAAAAAAACAATACATTATAAAAATATCCAAATCAGTGTTTTAAAAACCGGCTCGGCCCGGCCGGTCGGACCGGTCGAACCGGGAACCGGGGGGGTAACCGAGCCGGTCAAGGTTTTGGATCGGCCATGCAGCAAACCGGTGGGAACCGGTGTGACTCGGCCGGTTTTTGGTAAAACTGGTGACCCGGCTCGAACCGGACCGGGTTGTGCATTTTGTTTTTTTTTTATCAAATCTTTGAACTGTAATTGGGAGGGGCTGCGCGAACGCAGACCCCCACTAGTGATTGCCATCTAAGTAAGTATGTTTCCCATTGACATATGCTTGCTTTTATATCTCATTCTCCTCCTTGTTCCGTTCATTTTATGCGATGTGAGACTATTTATAAACTACTTAAAACAAAAGAGACTCAAAAAAAACCCTCAACAAAATGCCATTAGTGGGGTTTGAACCCCTGACCTGTTGAAAGCAAATGCTGAGCACTACCATGAGGCCACCAATCTTATTGAGGATATTATTTATTTCAAATATATATAATTGGTACCTCTTTTCCAAAAAGTCAAGTACGCTCATCCTCATGGCATTAGCTTGAAATATTAATATTATGTTTCAACAAACTTATTTAATATTAAGTATTTTTTTAAAGATTTATTTAATATTAAGTTGTTAACTTATGAAATTTGTTATAAATATTTATTGAAGCATGATATGAATATTTAAAATTTATTTAATATATATATACCAAGCAAATAAAAATAAAATAGGCATGGTGTGTAATTTTAGCAAATTAAGTTTTACAAGTATGAAATATATAGGTCCTGAAAATTTGGGAATTTTTTATATTTTAGTAGATATAAAATAAACATAGTTATTAATTTTACAGGGACGAAATTTATATTATATACTATATAGGTATTGAAAATTCTCGAAATAGAGACCGGGTCCGAGTCATCCGGTCCCGATTTTGGTCATGTGGTTCAACTGTCGACCCCTCGGTTCGACCATTGACCCAGTGACCCGGTACCTTCACCGAGTCGGTCACCGCTACGAGTTTTAAAACATTGATTCAAATCTTAGTTTATTTTACAAATTATTTTACATTATACTTCTTGACAATTTTAATGGAAAATAAATTGTCAAGAAGAGGAATTTTATTTTGGTCAACAAAAGACATTTTTTTGTCAAAATAAAAAACAAGAGGAATTTTATTTTGATCAACGTCAACATGTGTAAATTGAATTCACCCTTTCCAGTCTCCCATGAATTCACTGTATTTGAGGAAAAAAAAGAATTCACTGCATTTGGCCGGCAAAATCTCGCTCCACTCGCGAACTATAGTATTAACTACTATTTATTAATAATTATTAATCACATTATCAAAAATCACCTTGTTCAGAAAATTATTAATTGCATTAACTACGTTATTAAAAATCAACATCAACAAATTAAATTACGTATCACCCAAAAAAAGTAAATTGTATTTCTTGAAACAATGAACAATAGACAAAAAGGAATAAACTAAAAGGTTTAGGGCATCACACAAACAAACTAAAAAGTAACAATAGACAATTTTCAACAACCCAAAACGACAAATACTAAGAAACAAAACGCAACAAAGTTCAGATGCCCACACATATTCTAGAAGGCCCAATAACAATCTCGCTAAGCGAAGAACAAAGCAGCCCCAAAACCTAAAGCGACAGCAACGGAACCACTAAACCTCGTAGAACCCGAATGTGCAGGAGATGGCGCCGGAGAATTCTCTGAGGAAGGACCCTCGCTTAGTGGTTCCGTTCCAGGTACCGGTGCTGGTGCGCTGTGTGTTGGTGACGTTGCTTGAGTCTGAGACGGTGCTGGTGCGGTTGCCGGAGAATGGGCTACTGGTGATGGTGCAACAGCTGGAGTATAACGTTTGTGGTGTTCCAAAGCCAAAACGACAACGATTAACTTTTGACCTTGTTTGCAATTCTCAACGTTGCCGCTGATGAAGTAAAAAGGACCAGATCTATGGAATTTGAACTTTGAAACTCCACCGTCCAACGTGTGTCTTGGATTCTTTGTGTTGCATGAATCGTAGTCTTCTTTTTTCACCACCAACACTGAATCTGACCCTTTCTGGTACCTGAAATCTGCATGCCACAACAAAACCCCACAACCAAAAATAACAAAAAATTAAATAAAACGATTTTTTTCCGTAAAATCAATTTTTATCTTCACCATATATAAACAAGATCGAATATTTCAACTATGATCAATACGAATATTATGTATTCATGCATAAAAATTAAATAAAAACGTTAAAAATATTATATCAAAGTTTTTGATGTCACAACAAATCTGATGGAATATAAAAACCAAGATTGAATAAGATAAAAACTCAGGACGTTGAAAGAAGAAGAAAAAAGGGTTTAATTTAGGGTTGAAAATTATGAGAGAGGGTTTTGAACTTACAAAGGGTATCGTTGACTTGAAACCTGTTTCTCTCAGCCCAATGATTGAACCCTTCAGAGGGTTTCACGACCCAACCATCTTTGCCACCAACGTAAAATTTGTGCGATGCTGCTTGAAAGCTGAGAACGATCACAAGGAGAAGGCCAAGAATTCCATGAACAGATCTCATGGCTATTTCAGACTAAGAACCTGAGAAAATAGTATTAGCTGAAGAGACCTAAATTTATAGGATTCAGTAAAGAGAGAGCGTTTTGCTGTGACTGAAAGATGATAAGTGTGAGTGATAGTAGTGTGTATATATAGAGGGATTAGAAGATGTGACCGTTGTAATGATGATATCACAATTTACAACTGTGCAATCCTTTCGGTAAGCCGTTTCCAATCGATGATATTAATTTCCGTGCTTTTCTGCCTTTACTGTTATGATATCAGTTACCACAATTATTTCTAAATTTTGATTTTTTTTTGAAATATTATTAATTCAGTATTTAATAGAATTTGAAATTATTAATTATTTTGTCAAAAATAAAAGAATTTGAAATTATTTTTTTGACGGATGAAAGAGTTTAAAATACCATTTGTGTGAAATTTTTTTAGAAGAAGATTGACTAATTTGTCAATAAAGGAATGTTTTTTTAGATTAAAAAAGCAATGTTTTTAATAAAACAAGACTGTGGACTAAAAGAAATAATTTTAAAAAATAAGGAGAGGATATTTATAATTTATTCAAAAAGATTTGGATTCAAAATTTTAATTAAGGGGTAGTTAAGAATTACCTATTTTTATTGTCAATAAAAAAGAATTACCTATTTTTTCACAGACCGAGAATTAATTATGTATCGATCTCCTCAGAAAGAGGAATTTGAGAGAGAAAATCGAGAAAGAGAATATTGTGGAAAACAATGTGATTTGTTTTGTAACTGTCCCTAAAAAAGTGGCACATTTAATGTTAAATTCAATTCAATTATTTAATGTAAATAAAACCAAAAAAAAACTGTGACACAAATACCATTATTAAATACTAGCCATTAGATCGAATTTCATTGAAATTTAGTAAATCTAATGGCTGGTAGTAATTTAGTAACTATTACTAAGCAAATTGTTTAGTATCACAAGCCATAGCCGCATTGCATCATATCTTAAGAGAGATAAAAACATCAAGTCGTCTAAGGAATCTTAACCGTAGAAAGTTAAAATTTGATTATCAGTAGATGGATTAGGAAAAAAGAGAAAAAGATAGAATTCGGGAGGAAATCATTAAAACAAAGTTTGAAAATTTGTAGTACTTTGATGTCAAAAAAAAAAATATAGTACTTTTTTTACGAAATATAGCACATTTTATTTGAGATCGAGAAATAAGAAAACCTTAAGTGAATTAGGAGTGCTTTTTTATACAGAATAAGTTAGGAATATTAAACATGATCGAAAAATTAATTAGTATGGAAGAGAGGTAGTTAATTTTGTTAGAAAAATTCATCGTTTAATAGTGGAAAAACTCTTTTTTTTTATCAAATAGTGGAAAAGTTGATAAATACCTTTTAGAGTTTAACTTATATACACATACACTGTATAGGCTTTTACAACCACAAACAACCAATCGCATTTCATGGAATAGTTAGTTACCAATTGACTAACTAGTGATTGCCAATTGACTAATTTATTTTTAATGATGTGACAACATGGAATTGGTAGATAGTGTAAAACACTTATACACGTAGTGTGTATATGAATTAAATCCATACTTTTGAGTTCTATTAATAATGAGTACTCTAATATTGTTAAAGTGGGTATATATTTGATAAAAAAATGGGTTATATTTTATTTGGAAACAAATAAGGTACTTAATGGAATTGTTGGTTATCAATTGTGACTAACTAGTGGTTACCAATTAATTGACTAATTTATTTTTAATGATGTGTCAACTTGTAATTGATAAATAGTGTAAAAAACTTATACACGAATTGTGTATATGAATTAAATCCCTACTTTTGAGTTCTATTAATAATGAGTATTTTTTTTTGTTACATTAATAATGAGTACTCTAATGTTAAAGTGGGTTATATATTTAATAAAAAAAAGGTTATATTTTAATTGGAAACAAATCAGTAGTATCTTCTATGTTTACGCGTAAATTGAGTCAAGAAAAAAATTTCTTTTTCCGTAAGGTAGACATTTGTCATTCATATCAAATTTGATTATTTTTGATGAAATTCATATCAAATTTGATGAAAAGTGCCAGAGGTGTCATAAATATTATAATTGAGTAAATTGCCCCCTGTTCCCAAAATAGTATGAATGAATAATATTTTTAGTTCACTTTTCAACAAAAAAATATTTAGTTTAAAAGCATTAACTCATTTAAAAAAATTGGTATTCAACTCATTTAAAATTTTAGATGACAATATGAAGTTTTTAATATCCATTTGTTCGGTTCAAAACTCTTGGCAATTCTATTTTACTTTAACCAATTTTTTTTTAAATAAAAGTTTGGCTAAGTTGGGTCTCAAAACACATCAAGGTCTGGGAAACCCTAAAGGTCAAAAAGCACTTAAGATCCCACAAATGAGGTTCTCACATTGATAGCGAGATTTGAACCTATGTTTGTATAGGATTTGAGCCAAATTTTTACCAACTAGTTCAACCTTTATTGGCAAATTGAACTATGTATCATTCTTGAGCAATGATATAAAGTACAAAAAAAATGTAAGAAGTATACTTTTATGGTGCTACCACAATAACAAAACATGGAGGCCTTGCGATGGAAACAGCGTATCGTGTTTTTCATCTCATACTATAAAGTATTACTCATCATTTTTATATGAAAGTTGTTACTTGTTTTATTTACTTTAAAAATCTGATGTTCCCCAACGACTTGTGTGAAATATTGATAAGCTCTACGCACACGCTCTCTCAGGGTAAGGTGGTTTGGGCCAAGTGTAAAGGAGGTTTTTTGGGGTAGCACAGGGTAGGTAGAGTATTAGACACTTAATATTCGACAGGTGTGGAGAAAATCAAATGGCTTGATGGAGCTTTCGTTGGAACAAATCTTGTTGAGTGCTATTCTCTAAGATATTTCTTAGGGACACATTATGGATCTAGGTGATGAAGTGGAAGTTTGGTGGATACTTGAGTTTTTTTCTTTCCATTATGGGTTTTGGGTTTTGTGTGAAGAGGTGAATCTTAGCGTGGAGCCGTGGAGGGGTGATTTCTTACGGATACATTATGTATCAAGTTCATATCTAAGTTCTCACAAAAAATGAAGTGACTGGTTGGTTCTCACATTGAAGTTAGGTTAAGGAGGATGGTCTCATAAGTTTGACGGAGTAACAGAGGTTGGAGTGGAGAAGGTGATTCAGTTACCGGATTTAGTGAGTCAACATCTTGAAATTGAACATCCATAGATAATAAAAAGAAAATGTGTACAGAATTTTAAGAAAAACCACCATTAAAATAGAAGCAGCTATACAAAGTTGAAAGATACTGTGGATTCTATTGTAAATATTGCTGAAGTTCCTGTAGAAATAATTGCTGCAACGCGGTACTCGAATTAAAAAGAAAGATAAAAATATAAACACCAATTTAAGTATGCCTCTAATTTTCATTAGTGCGAAATGACCAAAGTAAATAAGAAAACACAAATAGAAAGTGAAACACAAGGGTATCATGTAGGGTTGGATAAAAACCACCAATAACATAGAAACACCTATAAAGAAAAGAAATATAAAAAGAAACTAATTTTTTAAAGTGGTGAAATTAATAAAGAGTGAGTTGCACATGTTAGTGTCACGAAATTAATTTTTTTTCAACAAATTGGTTATTGAGAAATGAACTGAGTATTTGAATAGTTAATTTGTTTTTTTCCAAATGCTAAAGCACTCCAAAACACACTATACTTAGTATCGCATTTTACGTATTTTATTACAAAACTAATTTTTTTCTTCATCATACCGGTTATCGATGAACAAATTTTGTGTATTTGAACAGTTAAATTACCCCCCAAAACACATTGTTTAGCATCGCACTTTGTGTATTTTGTCATGAAATTATTATTTTTTCACCATATTGGTTATTGATGAACAAACTGCACCTATTTGAATAGTTAAAAAATTTCTAAACCATAAATTAAACCAAAACACACGAAAAGTACCCCAAAGCACTACTTAGCATCGCAGTATTTTTTTCTTCACCAAACCGGTTATTGAGATTTGCATATTTAAATCGTTAAAAAACTTTGAGAACGTTAAAGTACCCCAAAACACACTGTTTAGCATCGCACTTTACGTATTTTGTCACGAAATTATTGTTAACCATAAATTACACCCTGAAAGTACCCAAAAGCACACTACTTAGCATCACAATTTTTTTTTACCAAACTGGTTATTGAGGAACAAATTTTGCGTATTTGAGTTAAATTTTTTTCAGAACTCTAAAGTACCCCAAAACCTATGAAGCCCGGATACCGGATACGATACGGGATACGACACGATACGGATACGGGGATACGGGAAAATTTTGAAAATCAAGATACGACACGGCTGGGATACTTTAATAAAAAATTAAATTAAAATTTAAATATATAAAAACATAACAGAAAAAATAAAATAGAATAGAAACACAAATAGAAAAAAACAAAGATGAAAAACTGAAATATTGCATTTTATGGATATGAAAAAAAAACCAGCCCAAATAGATAAAAAAATCACACAGAAAAATATATGGATGAAAGGAAGAGGACAACCGACACACCTATGTATGAGTGACTAGTCATAAAAAGTAAGGGTGAACAAGTAACCGAGACCACCCGAAATCGTATAATACGAATAGTCAGTGGCAGAAATAGATGACTTTTTATAGACTAAGATATTCATATTAGTACGTAGTTGCTCGATAAAACATAAACATATCATTAGTCAATATATATTCATCACACTGTAGAAATAAATACTTGTGATTTTATCAAATTGAGATAGTTGCATATATTTATCTCACTCATATCACAATGTATTATTTCTTCTATTAAGTCAATAAAGAGGCTAAACTCAATCTATCTTTCTGGCTTAGCCGAACTTCTCTCACCAGGAGAACATATAATCTTGTCTTTTAGTTATTGAGGTATTAAAGTGTATCATATATGAGTGACAATCATGTGCGTAGCTGGTAAGAGGTATCGAAAAAATATCTGAGAAGTATCTTTAGTTGGTAAGAAATATCAAATTAAGATGTATCTGAAAAGTATCGAGTCAAATATTTTTTAAAAAGAATTAAAAAATTATTGGATACTCTTTGGGTACGTATCGGGAAGTATCGGGTGCGTGTCGGTATCGGATACGTATCCGACACGGGTACGTCTCCATTTTTTAAGTATCGGGCCTTCATAGCCCAAAACACACTGCTTAGCATCATACTTTATGTATTTTATCACGAAAAATTATTATTTTTTCACCAAAGTGGTTATTGAAGAACAAACTTTGCGTATATGAACAGTTAAAATTTTTTTCTCCTACACATAAAGTACTACTTAAAATACATAAAAAAAAGCTGGCATTTTGGCCGCGGAATGCCGACTAAAGAGTAACTGCAGGATGGCATCCGCATATAATATAAGACTTTAAAAATTAAAAAAATTAAAACATAAAAATAAAAAAAAAAGTAAAAAGGCTGAAGTTTGGCGCCAATCACATAGTCCTCGTATATATGATATGATATAAAGGGTAAACAGTCATTTTGGTCTCTAAATGTGTGAGGTGGTGTTAATATAGTCCCTGAATGTATCACAATTACAAACACATCTTCAAGTGTTTCTTTAGTAAGTGATTTTGATCCTCAAATGTGCCTATGTCTTTGTTAGTCATTTTGGTCATTAAATTTGTTTTATTTAAGTCAATTTAGTGCGTAAAATTACTAACAAAACATACACTTAAGGACGTGTTTGTAATTTTGATACATTCAATATCTATAATGATAGCGTCTCACACAATGTTTTAAAAACCGGACCGGACCGGCCGGTTCAACCGGTTGAACCGGGAACCGGACCCCCGGCCGGTTGGTTCAACCCCATTTGAGCCGCAGTCCTATTGAACCACCCAGAACCGGATCGAACCGGGGAAGAACCGGGTTGAACCGCGGTTCAACCGCTTTGAACCGCGGTTCAACCGCTTTGAACCGCCCGAAATACATTTTTTTATTTTTAAATTTACTTTTTTCTCCAAAATTTAATATTTTTTATTTTTTATTTAATAAATTACTCATCCGGTTCAACCATGGTTGAACCGATTGAACCATGAACCGGAGGCATCGCCGGTTCAATCTCCGGTCCGGTTTTAAAAACATTGGTCTCACACATTCAATGATCAAAATAACTATTAACCAAGTAAATAATGGAATTGCACAATACACCGCGCAATGTGGTTGTGCATGGTAAACAAAGCCGATTTTTAGTTGTAATCAATCAAAGCCGGATCGAGCATTGAACCAGTGTCTACACCTTGATCGAATCAAGGTTCAAGGGTCTCATTGGGGCCAAATTGTGGTTAGTCCTGTAATAAAAAAACAAAATTTAATTTTCTCTAATATAACATATAAACCAGTAATAAACATAAGTAGCATATTTTTTTTTAAGAAAATAATAAAAGGTGAATTTTTGTTATGAGTAAGAAATGAACCTTGTATTGATTATTGTGTGAGAAGCCTTAATATTAGTTAGTTGATCTACAACTAACTGTCAAGTATATCTACTATCAGTTTGTTTACATTAACAGATACACAACTAACACAAGGTAATTACAACAAACTAACGCTAACTCAATAACTCCCTCCCTTAAACTAGATGTATACAAGTAGATCCTTCATCTAGTAGATCATTCATCTTCAGACAGTGGCTCATTCCGATCACTCCAACTTTGACAAGATCTCTATGGTAGTGAAACCTCACTTCAATGTGTTTGCTTCAACCATGTAGAATAGGATTGTGAGACAGTTTTATTGTTGTGAATCTCAATGTTGTCTTTGGTCATTAGTCCAAGTTCCTTGCCAATCTTCTGCATCCAAACTGCTTGACAAGCAGTTGCACGGGCTGCTACAATCTGCTTCAGTTGTAGATAAGGTGACAAGGAATCAATGCATATCCTTCCATTATCAGCAATTTGAGGAAGACCTCTTACCATTTCTCCTTTCCGTAGAGTTTTCAAACCCTTGCTACTTAGATAACCATATCTGTAGTGCCACAAGTAAGCCAAATCTTCACAGATAGTGTGAAAACAAGAAGCATCAGGCTTAACAAATTTAGCAGCATCAGGCTTACCAGTGTTATGTTATGGACACAAATAGCATGAAGATTCAAGATTTGGCACTTGGACCAATTACAAAAGGAAGATCAAAGAAGATTAAAGAACAAGAACAATTGGAAGCTCAAATGATTAATTTGCTTAATGATAGCAATTCATTGTCTTTTAAATACTTTTATAATTAAGACAACATAGGAATTTTATAATTGTAATAAGCCAAATATTTTTAGGCGTTTTATTTCTCATTCTTAAAAGTCTAATTGTGTAAGGCCTAGTTTGGACTTGAATTTGGGCTTTTAGGTTTATTTTTGTCACTTTAGTGAGTCCACGACGTATTCCCTATAAATAGGCGTGGTTTTGTAAGTTGTAAGAACTTTTGGTCATCTTTTGAATTTGAGAGGAATTAACATAAGTGCTCTCTCTAGGTTCTTTCTTGAAGTGTCTTTGAGGTCTTATCAAGAGCTTAGATTTTTGTATCGATCTAATCATGAGAATTATCATCTTTCCTTGAAAAATGTGGCATCTCTTCACCACATAGATTCATTCATTGTCTTTCCATCTTTTCGATTTTCCTCATTTTTCTTGTCTTTTCTATTTTTGTTGTCTCGTTATTTCTTTGATTATGGAACGATCATTTGTTCTGAGTGAATTAGTAAAAGTAATTCACATAAAGTTGTATCATTGAGTCTCCCCCATAATCAAGGGTTTGGATTTTAAAAAAATTGCGAATCTGACACAATGAATCAATTGCTTTCTCAATTTGCTTATTATTGATATCGATTCATCAGTGTTAATCAATACATAATATTTCTCAAGATAATATTTCTCAAGATTTGGTCAGATCCTGTTTCTCACGTTTTCTTTTTATTGCCCTTGTCACTTTTGCTATTCTTGGTGGTTCAGATTGATTATATATTGCAATCAGCGCTATTCCTGGGTCCCTTGCATTTCAACTGAGGTAATTACTCACTTGTGCTTGTAATTCTTACATTTCATTCGCGGCAGGTTAGCGCTAAACTCTCCCAATTGTTTCATCAATTTGTTTCCCTTGTCTTTTTAATTTCTCCAAGTGATTATTTGTGTGTTTTCAGGTCCAATTCGTGAATTCTTTGTTCCCCGCCTATGTTCATCACCATAGAGTTCTGATGTAAACAAGTGAATTGCGAACTGCTTTGATGTTATAAAATTTGTTTCAAATTATTTTCTGGAAATTCAAAAGCCAGGTAGCAAAAAAAATGAAAAAAAAATATATTCTAAAAAAAAGGAAAAAAACTACCTCAAGTGCGAATAGAGCACGTGGCACACAAAAAAGTGTTAGTAAAAAAACGCTACTAAGGGCAAAACTGTCCAAAACAACCCAGAAAATTCTGAAAAAAATCTATAAAGTTTCTCAACTCATTTATGATTTACTGAATTTTTTTTGGGAAATTTTGGACTTCATTTGAGGTGATTTTACCTAGACACATAAATATTATATTATTTTGTCTCTTCTTCAACTAGTGAGTCGGTCTTTGTCTTTTTGGCATTGTTTTGATGTACTTTCTTTGTTATTTGTTTCTTGCTTGTTTTTAAACTTCCTTAAGTTTTGTCTTAGAGTTTCACATTGTCCTTTTTGACCTCTTAGATGTTAATTTTTATTGCTTGCATGTTTTGTCACAACTTCTCTAAGTTTACCACAAGCTTGATAAGCGATTTGATTGGTTCTTTTAAGAGCTCAAGAGCGACACTTTTAGGGAGTGGAAAAAGGCTAGAGTGAAAATTATAGAAAAAGTCATAATTGAGTGATATACACGAGTGATACATTTCTGGAGTGTAAACACTTAGTGAGTGGTGATGACTATTGTTCTTGTTACTTTGCTTGATCATTCGGTACTTGTTATCTTGTCGTTGGAATCATGGATAGATGTTTGGATTATAATAATGAGTGTGTTGAAAAAACACTTAAGAAGTATAAGGTTGGTAATTTGATATGGAAGATGCATGGGAGATATGAGGAGAATGTGAGAGAAAAAGATAGAAAGTGTAGAAAAGAAAGGAGTTATGGGAGGAGAGATGGAGAAAAAGAGAAAAAACATAGAGATTATTTGAGAGAAAATGAGTTAAAAGAAAAAGTGAGCATTCTAAAATTTCATGGGAAGAGTGACCCCGAAGCATATCTTGATTGGGAGCTTAAGGTAGAACAAATTTTCTCTTGTTGTGATGTTAGTGAGGAACAAATGTTGAAGTTGGTTGTGTTGGAGTTTAGAGATTATGCACTAAATTGGTGGGATAAAGAAAAAAAGTTTAGAAGGAGTTGTGAACTTGAGCCTATTGAAAAATGGAAAGATTTGAAGGCCATGATGAGGAGGAGACATGTTCCTTCTCATACCAATAAGAATTTGTGTGACATATTGCATAGGCTTACTCAAGAAAGTAAAAGTGTTCATGAGTACTTTGAGAAGTTAGAGGTGGCCATGACTAGAGCTAATGTGGAAGAGAATTTGGAGGATACCGTTGATAGGTTTTTTTATGGTCTAAATGAAGATATAATGGTGGAAGTTGAGCATCACCATTTTGCAACGATCGAAGATCTTGTCAACCAAGCCATTAAGGTGGAAAAGCAATTGCAAAGAAAGGATGCTTACAAGAAATATCCTTCAAAATATCACTCTCTAAGTTGGAAAGAAAATTCCAAGAAGGAGGGAGCTCAATCCAAAAGACATGATGTCACAACCTCTAAGGGTAAAGGTACAATTCTAACTCTTCCTTTTGGAACCCTAACTTAAAGAACATGAAATGTTTTAAATGCTTAGAGTATAGGCACATTGCATTAAATTGTCCAACTAAGAAAATTATGGTCTTAAGGAAAAATGGGTGCATTAATTCACTAGAGAGTGAACGTAAGAAAAATCCTCATGAGGAAGATTTGCTCATGGTTAATAATTTTTTTTGAGCCTATGAAAAAAATGAGAATGATTCACAAAGAAATAACATTTTCCAAACTAGGTGTCTCATTCTAGAAAATGTATGTTCTTTGATAGTTGATGGACGTAGTTGTGCAAATGTTGCTAGCACTAGGTTAGTGTCAAAGCTTAATCTTAAAACTACTCCACATCCTAATCATTATAAAGTGCAATGGTTAAGTAATCATGGAGAATTAGAGATAAATAGACAAGTCAAGATATCATTTTCCATTGATAAATAATGTGAGGTTCTATGTGATGTAGCACCCATGGAGGCTAGCCACATATTGCTAGGTAGACATTGGCAATTTGATAGGAAAGTTATTCATGATAGTGAATCAAACAAATACACTTTTGTTCACAATAAGATCAAATTCACTCTCCACCCTCTTAGTCCAAATAAGGCTAAAGAGGACAAGTTGGCTTTGAAACTTAAAATAGAAAAAGAAAAAGAAGAGTTGAAAGAAAATGAAAAGGAGTGTGGTAAAAGAGAAGCAAAGATAGACCATAAAAGGAATGAAAAAAAGAAGTGGGGAAAAATAAAAATCTCTTAAAAAGGGGGGTTGAGGTCAATAGATCATTGTTGGTAAGACCAATGCTTAAACTTGAAGTTCCCACCTAATTGTTTGTCTTCTTATGCTAACAATTTCTCTAGTGTTGTTGATCTATTTTTGAGCATGCATAGGGATGCCTATTCAAGAGAGGTTCCCCATGGTTTGGTGTCTTACGACGCTACTCCCAATTTGCAAGTTTCCAAGGAAGTCCAATTGCTTGAAGAAGTTGATTCAAATGAAGTTTCTTTTGATTTGATTCCTTACAAAAAGGTCAAATCAATTAAAATTTCTAAATTTATGATGTACAACTTGTGTGTTGCATTGCTTAAGGTTCACTTTTCAAATGTGCTTGAAAATCTGGCAAATTTGATGATGGGACGGTCTAACTTGTGTGTTGCCTAAGTTTGAAAGTGAGAGTCGTCATGTGAGCTCAATTATTTTTCCAAACTTCAAAGTAGAAAGACACTATATTGCTATTTCAATGTTCAAGCAAAGAAAGGTAAATTTGGTAATATATATCAACTCCAAAAGGTATGAATACCTTCCTATCTTTTATCTTTTATTGTTTACTTTTGTATGGTTTTGGGTGTTGCTTATCTTTGTCACATGTGTTGATTTTTCTCAATTTCTATTTGATCCGGGAGGTATATATGTTGGCTATTTATTTGAGTTCTTTCTTCATGTAGGACACAATGGAGATCAAATTCGAGGTCGAATTTCTTCAAGAAGGAGGGAATGTTATGGGCACAAATAGCATGGAGATTCAAGATTTGGCACTTGGACCAATTACAAAAGGAAGAGCAAAGAAGATTAAAAAACAAGAACAATTGGAAGCTGAAATGATTAATTTGCTTAATGATAGCAAATGTTCTAAAATTGTTCATTGTCTTAAATACTTTTATAATTAAGATTTCATAGGAATTTTATAATTGTAATAAGCCAAACATTTTTAGGCGTTTTATTTCTCATTCTTAGAAGCCTAATTGTGTAAGGCCTAGTTTGGGATTGAATTTGGGCTTTTAGGTTTATGTTTGTCACTTTAGTGAGTCCACGATCTATTCCCTATAAATAGGTGTGGTTTTGTAAGTTGTAAGAACCTTTGGTCATATTTTGAATTTGAGAGGAATTAGCATAAGTGCTCTCTCTAGGGTTCTTTCTTGAATCGTCTTTGGGATCTTATCTTAGGTTTTTGTGGCGATCTAATCATGAGAATTATCATCTTTCCATGAAAGATGTGGCATCTCTTCACCACATAGATTCATTCCCTGTTTTTCCATCTTTTCGATTTTCTTCCTTTTTCTTGTCTTTTCTATTTTTGTTGTCCCGTTATTTCTTTGATTATGGAACGATCCTTTGTTTTGAGTGAATTAGTAACAATAATTCACATCATGTTCTGACATTTGTAGCATTCAGTTATGTCACGAATTTGTCTACCCCTTCCTCTGAAGCTACCTCTACCTCCTACTTCAGTCTTTTCTTGGAAAATAGTCTTGATAGCCTTCTCCTCACCACGGTTCTTGTGAAGCTTTTGTTCATGAACAATCAATGAGATCTGCAATTCATCTACTGACAATTTATCAGTATCCTTAGACTCTTCAATTGAGCAGACAATGTAATTGTACTTCTTAGTTAAAGATCTAAGGATCTTTTCAATAATGGTCACATCTTGAATTGGTTCTCCATGCATTCTCATAATGTTTGCAATAGTCATGACCTTAGAGAAATAGTCAGTGATTGTATCACCTTGCTTCATCTCCAAACCCTCGAAATCTATCATCAAAGCTTGCAACATAAAGCGCTTTACCCTAGCATTTCCTTTACATTTCTTCTTCCTCGAATCCCATATATCTTTTGAAGCTCTTCGTCTCTAAAATTGTCTCAAGAATCGCTCGATCAATGGATTGGAACAAATAGTTCTTCACCTTCAAGTCCTTGAGCTTGGATTCTTCAAGACTCTTTCGCTGGGCTTTGGTTAAAACTGTTCCTGCCGTTGGTTCTGTGATTCCCGTCCCGATGAAGGACCAGTACTCTATCGACTGCAGGAAGTTCTCCATCAACAATCTCCAATGATCTTAGTGACCTTCAAATTAATTTGCATATTGATGGTTGCACGAAAGTTCTGTCATTTCCGTTCGCCATAGCTAAGAATTGCGATTCTTCGTTTCTTGAAAGATCAGGGCCCCTTGATGGAGCTATGATGCCAATTTGTTATGAGTAAGAAATGAACCTTGTAATTGATTATTGCGTGAGAAGCTTTAATGTAGCTATATATCTCAGAATTACAAGCAGTTGCATTCAGTTAGTTATTCTACAACTAACTATCAAGTATATCTACTATCATTTTGTTAAGAGATACAAATTGATACACAACTAACTCAAGGTAATTAGTTACAACAAACTAACAAAGCTAACTCAACAATTTTATCAAATGGGTAAATACCATGAGAAATACACTAGTGTATGTTTTGATATTGAAATAAAAGTTGGTTGAATATCAAAATAACCGCAAAGTTTGGCATAGATAGCATAGGATGGAAGGATACAAATGGAAAAGGGAAAGTAGAGATCAAATGTGGCGGTTACTAAACGGTATTTCTTTTATAATATGGTATAGATAATAACAGTGAAGTTAATAATAGTCAATTTGATTCCTCAAATGTTAGAAAAGTTTAGTTAAGTCCATCACATTAAGAATATTGCTAATTGATCCCCGAAATTTCTAAATGTTATTCAGTTTAGTCCCTCAAATTCTCGATGTGTATTTGGTCCTTGACTTTTTTAAATTAATATCAATTAGGTCCCTAACTTTTCCAAATATCAGGGACCAAACTAATACTAAGCTGTAAAAGTCAGAGATTTTTTTTAGATAAGCAATGATTTATTGAAGGAGCACAGGGGTGCTCGAAACCCAAACAACAAAGAAGTTCAAACATTGTTTAGGCACAAAATAGGATTGTCCCACCCATTAGAAAAAGAAAAGCTAGAATGACTACCCGCCCTATAAATAAACCAGCTACAAGAAAGGCATTTAATGTGAGTAACAAAAGAAGAAATTATAGGTTCTTCATTCCTAAAAATGCAGTCATTCCGAGACAACCAAGTACTCCAACAAGTAGTTAACCAGATGATAAATTTTACTTTATTAGACTTCCTTCCTACACATATCGTCCCAACCCACTTAAAGTGCTCAAGAATGTAATTGAAAATGCACATGGATTACTGCAACCAGGTCAAGATATGAGGCCAAACTTCATTGGCGAATCTGCAATTGAGGAACAGATGGTCCACGTCTTCCATAGACTCCCGGCACAAAGGGCAAACAGTATCTTCCTCGTTGGATATAACATTGTTGTGGAGTTTTACAAACAGATGTGCAAGTATACACAGTCGCAACAAGTAATACAGTAGATCTAGAAAATACAGGTCGAACCCACAGGGATTGTCTTTAATTTTTAGTTGTCAAACTTAGCAAATCAGTGAGGAAAAGTAAAAACTCTATTTGAGAACAAATGAATAAAGGATTGAGCTGCAAGAAATAAAAATGGAAACTATATGATGAAGACTAGTTGGATTGCTTTTCACTAAGTAACTTCTCTTCTGTGTTAGTGCTATAACATTAGATGATATAGCATTGAGTGCTGTAGCATATATTGCGTGCCTTTCGGTCACTTTCGCCAAGGTTTCGTGACAAGATCTTATGTCTAAGCTTCAAGTAAGTTCACCTCTGTATATTAAAGAACCCACAGTATTCACCCGATGAACTAAGCCCTCCTATGTCTAGGTTTGGGCAAGGATTGTTCTAAGTGTCCTTAAAACAACCACTCACTCACATCAATCTTTGAGATCGAATCATGAACCATGTCTGAACCCATGAATCTACCTATTTTAGTTGGCCAAACCCAAAACAGATTTGAAAGAATTAAAACACAAAGATTGAAATGCGTACATCACAACATTATATTACTAACACTTTAAAGAGTCATCAGAAAGCTCAAGCAATCCAACTAAAAGATGTTTAGCTCATGTTAAGCATTATCAACAACTTACAAACAGGGGTGTTCATATCACCAAGACAGAAAATAGAAGTAGAATGTGCAGAAGAAACACTCATTCAACTTCTACGCATGAGCTGGTGTGCTGACAGTGCTATAGCCTGAACAAACACGATCTTCAAGTTGATTTTAATGGTGGATCTTCAATGGAGATGAGAGAACAGCCACTACAAAAAAAATTGCCCATTAGCGACGGAAATTAGCGAGGGACTAATGGTCCCTCGCAAAAATTGGGATTAGCAATGGAATTTGCGAGGGAATAGGGGCTGTAGTATTTTTGAGAATTAGCGACGGCATTTTAGACATTAGCGAGGGAATTTCCGTCGCTAATGGCAAAAGTAAAAATATTTGCGAGGGAATGTCAGTTCCGTCGCTAATTTTTTTACTTTTCAGATGATGGGACTCAGTTGCAGGGGTTGGTAAGTGCATAGGAATTAGCGAGGGACAGTTCCCTCGCTAATTCTCTCGCTAAATTTAACTTTTCAGATGATGGGACAGTTCCCTCGCTAATTCCCTCGCAATTTTTTTTTCTTTTTTTCCTTAAATCCGTTTACACTCTTCTTTCTCACTCACTCACTCACTCTTCACCCTTCCTCTTCCCTTCCTCTTCCCTTCCTCTTCACCCTTCCTCTTCCCTTGCTCTTCCTCTACTCTCCACCACCACACAACCACCACCACCACCACCATCATCACCACCTCCTCTCACACTCTCCTCTCTCTTCACTCTTCCAACACCACCACCACCACATACCTCCTACCACTCTCACACACTCTCTCTTACTCTTCACCACCACCACCCCACCACCACCACTCTCACTCCTCTCTCTCTCTCTCTCTCCCTTACTCTTCTCCTTCTCTCTCTACTCTAAACCACCCATCACCACCACCACCACGCCACCACCACCACCACGCCACCACCACCACCACCACACATCACAACAAAATTAATAATATAATATAATATTCATTAATTAATAATAAATATATAAAAAACAAGCCATTCGGCACCGGACACGTGTCATTTTTTTGGAAAAACTGCAGTCATTAGCGAGGGAATTAGCGAGGGAAGTATCCCTCTCTAATTCCTGCGCATTTACCAACCCCTGCAACTGAGTCCCATCACCTGAAAAGTTGCAGTCATTAGCGAGGGAATTAGCGACGGCAAATTCCCTCGCTAATTAGCGAGGGATTCAAATTCCCTCGCTAATCCCAGTTGCGATGAGGGAATTAGCGACGGAACCAGTCCGTCGCTAATTCCCTCGCAAATGACCATTAGCGGCGGATTTAGGTCAATTTGCGGGGGAAATTTCCCTCGCTAATGACCAGTTTTTTTGTAGTGAGCGTATCACTGTTTTTCCTTCTCGAAAACCAGAGAAATTTCATGTTGGAGGTTGATGATGAAGTGCAGAAGTGAAGCTTCCTTTTATAGATTGGTTTTCCCTCCTTTTTGCAAAGCTAGGGGACATGTGGGTCCTTTCCTTACCAACTAAAGCAAGTTGTCATATCCAAAGTTGACAAGTGGTCATGTGCAAGTGGGAGGAGGGTGGATGCACCAGCATAAGTTCTGCCACTAGGGAGGCACTGATTGGACTGGATCTAGATATGTTTCAGATTTGCTTTTGACTTTTGACTCCAAGTGGGCCCTAGCTCTACTGCGCACAGGGTGCTATAGCACCTGATGCTGTAGCACTTAAGCAGAAACGTTAGAAACTTCACAAGGGCACCAATTGTGCTTTAATTCCATTTCAGTTCTTGACTCCCTTTTCCTTGATTTAACACAAATATTCACATAATTCCTAGCCTAAGCATGTAAACTCACAATGATTTAAGACTAGAAATGCTTAGATAACTCTACTAATGGAGAGTTACCAAACATGTCGATGTAAAAGTCAGGGATTTGATTGATATTGAATTATAAAAGTCAGGACCAAATCGACATCGAGAATTTAAAAGACTAAATTGAGTTATATTTGGTAATGTTAGAGATCAATTAGTATTAATATTGGTAATGCCAGGGACTAAATTGAACTTTTCTCTTAAATTTGAGGAGTCAAATTGACTATTAACTCAATAACAATGAATTTTTTTTGACAAAGTCTCAATAACAATCTTATGCTAGTATTCAATAAAAACTCCATTTTATGATGTTAGCCCACAATTGTAAATGAATCTTAAAATAATTACAAAATGAGAATTTTTATTGAATGTCATTGTAAAACTCACCTTATATATGTTGATTAAACTCACAATAAAACAATATACTTAATATTTAAAAATGATAAATAATAATTTTAATACAGATTAATTGAACTTGATAAATGACATATGGCTTTAACTTTTTTTTCGATAAGCAGTGATTTAATCAATTAAAGTATTAGAGATGCTCAAAACAACAAATACCAAAAGAATTGTGGCTTTAATTTTATTTTTTTTTACGTTGAATAGCTATTTGCTACATACATATGCACCACAGATGCGAAGTTAAACCAACTCTAAGTAGTGATATTTATCGGATGGGGGGAGAAGATGGGAAGGAAGAGATTATTTTAAATAATTTATGTGTGGTTCAATTTTTTCGAGGGGAGAGAGAATAACACCTAACCAGTGTTTTAAAAACCGGCTCGGCCCGGCCGGTCGGACCGGTCGAACCGGGAACCGGGGGGGTAACCGAGCCGGTCAAGCCTTTGGATCGGTTATGCACCAAACCGGTGGGAACCGGTGGAAACCGGCCGGTTTTGGGAAAAACCGGCGACCCGGTAACCCGGCTCAAACCGGACCGGGTTGTCCATTTTTTTTTTATTTTTTTTTATCAAATCTTTGAACTGTAATTGGGAGGGGCCGCGCGAACGCAAGCCCCCACTAGTGATTGCCATCTAAGTAAGTATGTTTCCCATTGACATACACCTTGCTTTTATATCTCATTTCCTCCTTGTTCTGTTCATTCTATCCGATGTGGGACTATTTCTAAACTACTTAAAACAAAAGAGACTCAAAACCCTCAACAAAAATGTCATTAGTGCTTAAAACAAAAGAGACTCAAAACCCTCAACAAAAATGTCATTAGTGGGGTTTGAACCCCTGACCTATTGAAAGCAATTGTTGAGCGCTACCATGAGGCTACCAATCTTATTGAGAATATTATTTATTTCAAATATATATAATTGGTACCTCTTTTCCTAAAAGTCAAGTATGCTCATCCTCATGGCATTAGCTTGTAATATTAATATTATGTTTCAACAAACTTATTTAATATTAAGTATTTTTTTAAAGATTTATTTAATATTAAGTTGTTAACTTATGAAATTTGTTCTAAATATTTATTGAAGCATGATATGAACTTTTAAAATTTATTTAATATATACCAAGCAAATAAAAATAAAATAGGCATGGTGTGTAATTTTAGCAAATTAAGTTTTACAAGTATGAAATATATAGGTCCTAAAAATTTGGGAATTTTTTATATTTTAGTAGATATAAAATAAACATAGTTATTAATTTTACAGGGACGAAATTTATATTATATACTATATAGGTATTGAAAATTCTCGAAATAGAGACCGGGTCCGAGTCATCCGGTTCCGGTTTTGGTCATGCGGTTCAACTGTCGACCCTTCGGTCCCACCCTTGACCCAGTGACCCGGTACCTTCACCGAGTCGGTCACCGGTTCGAGTTTTAAAACATTGCACCTAACTCAATTTTGGCTCTCCTCGAATGTTGAGATTCTGTTAGAGAGAAAGAGAAATTAAGAACTTAAAACACATAAAAATGACTTAAAAATCCGTATAAAATATAGGGTAAAATATGTTTTTGGTCCCTATAAAATCGGGTCGTTCTAAGTTTAGTCCCTACATTAACGAAATAGGTGTTTTGGTCCCTAACTTATTTTTCCGTTTTCATTATTAGTCTCTGACGTTAAACAAGTGTTGACTGGGCTAACAGAAAACTGAGTTGGCATCTCCTACATGGCACAATTAAATGATGTGCCATCCATGTGGTTATTTTATTTAACCAAGTGGCTTTTCTCTTTTTTTTTTCACCAGATTTTTCTATTTTACTTTATTTTTTGTTCTTCTTCTTCCTAGCACCACAACACACCGAATGCAACAGAGATGAGGAAAAAACCCTTTCTTCCTCTAATTCGTTCATCCTCTCTACACCGCGGCCAGCCCCAAAATTCGCACACCCATGCAAAATCGTCCCCTGAGTCCGATTCTTGCATCGATTTCTCCGATTACAGCCTCTATCTCCCGCGTTCGAATCCTTCCCTACATGAAACTCCATAGCTGCCGCCGTAGGGAGTTTCTCTAGTCACGATTGCCTTCCCCTGCCTCTCTCGTTCCTTCTCTCCTTCTTGGCACCAACAGTAACCACTACAAAAAAAAATGCAGTATAAGCGACGGAAATTAGCGAGGGAATCAAAATCCGTCGCTACGCAATTATTAGCGACGGAAATTAGCGAGGGAATCAAAATCTGTTGCTAATAATTACGATGGCGCGTTTTTTTTTACAAAAATTTCTAATCCGTCGCAACCAATCTGTCGCTAAGTCTGACGTGACCGTTGCACAGACCTTGAAATGCGTAACATTCAGAATCCGTTGCTAACTTTCAAAATCCGTCGCAAAGGATCCGTCGCTAATTCCTTGGAAAATGTGAAATCAACGAATCTGTCGCTAACTTAAAAATCTGTCGCAACGGTCCGTCGCTAAGTTTTATTTTTTTCACTAGCTCCAAAAACCCTCCTTACTCTCTTCTCTCTCCCAATCTCTTCTCCGAAAACCCTCCTTACTCTCTTCTCCCTCCAAAAACACTCTTCTCAAACACACCTCACTCACTCTCTTCTCTCTCCCACCGCGCCACCACCACGCCAGCACCACCCATAGCACCACCCATCCCCTTCCCTACGTCGCAGCAACCCTCTTTTGGCCTCCTTACTCTCTTCTCCGAAAACACTTCTCAAACACACCTCACTCTCTTCTCTCTCCCACCGCACCACCACCACGCCAGCACCACCCATCCCCTTCCCTACGTCGCAGCAACCCTCTTCTGGTAAGTTTCTGTTTTCGTTTTTATCTTTTTTATTTATTTCCTATTTTCGTTTTTATCTTTCTTTCTTTTTCGTTTCTGATGTTGTGAAATTTATTTTTGTTGTAGGAGCTTGGCTTTTCGAATTGGGGTCATAGGAGCTTGTTTGGTTTTGGTGGGTACACACATTGTGAAAAATTCAGAAATTGGTCCCAACAAGTGAGTTCCTCTCACTCACTCTTTAGATAGCTTAAGGTTTTTAGCACAAATATGCTATTTGATTGTTGGCCTATCTGTTTGATGATTGAATATCATGTTTGTAATACATTAATAGCTAAGATTGTGATGAATATTGCATGTTTTATACCATGTCTCCTTATGAAATATTTGTTTATTTGTGGGATAGAGAAATTTGATGATTTATGGTTTAAATGTGTTGAATTATGATATCTTTGCATTGTTTATGTGTTTAATTATCTATGGAAAATGAGTTGGTTCTTAACATGTTATAGTTTATCTATATGGCCTGTTATAATTTATTTTTGTTGTTTTGATGTTTGATGAACCCTAGGTTAGATGACTATATTGTGTGTTGTTGATGGAAAAGGGTGATGTGTTGTCCCTCACCCCCATATTTTGCTCGAAATCATCTTCATTGAGATAATTGTGAGACTATACTAACAATTTTAAGGTTGGGAGTTAGAAATAACTTCCTTCACTACTTATATGGAAAAGGATTTTGTTTGTTCTGTCCTTAACCCCCATATTTGGCTCGAAATCATCTCCACCGAGATCATATCGATGCCACTAACTTGATAGGTTATATTTTAGGTTTAGTTGTGGTAATCTAACGCGTTTTTTAAATGCGTGTAGATGAATTGGAATCAATTGAATCGTAGTTGGGTGTATGATCGGTTATATCTGGGAAGAGCATTTTTTTAAGGAAACTTTTGTAAATGGGGTTGAAGAGTTTATTAGGGTAGTGTGGCGACATGATAAGGCTAAAAAGAAAGGGGGGATTAGATGTCCATTGTAACGCCCCAAAAACAATTGGCTAAGTATTTAATTAATTATTTAATTAAATATTTAGGTATTTATTTTATTGGTGTATTTTATTAAAAATGATAATAAGGTGTTTCATGTTAATCGGGGAGTGGCGGCACGTAATTAACTAAATCGGGCTTACGATGTGGAGGAAGGCCCATGGCCCAAATCCACTAACCTAGGCGCTTAGGTGAAGCAAAACCTAGGGTCTTAGTGATCATTAGCGAATTTTAGAGAAAAGAAAGGAGAGAAACGTAGAAACAAAAGAAAGTGAGCACGGCGTGAAGGAGAAGGAGAAAAGGGGGACTTTCGCGAATTGGAGGGAGAAAATCGCAAGGCTTGTTGCTGTGGTTCTTGGTGATTGGTGAAAAGGGTTCTCATCTTCAATCAATTCTTGAGGTAAGGGTGGGTTTAACGTTGATAATGGGTTTATGATGGGTGTATGGGTAGTTAGGGCTTGTAAAAATAAATTTGTGTTGTGATTGTTATAGGAGATAAAAAAATTGAATATTGAGTTGGGTGATTTGATGAGCTTTAGGATCGATTTCATGTTATGTGATGATGAGAATAAGTGATGGAGTGATTGAGATTGAAATAGGATGTTTGAATGTGTTGTTAAAGCCGTTGGTTGTTAAATTCGTTTGATGATTGAGGATGTCTAATTGATTGATTTGGTGTGTATTGTTGTGTTTGTAAAATGTTGAGATGTAGTGCTAACACTGTTTCGGTTTTCGTGAAACTGGGACTGTTCGGCCAGTCCAAAAATTTCGTGTTTAACTGTTCGTGAAAATAGATTTCACGCCGGTCGTTTTGGCGCCGGTTTCATTCGATTTGGAGTTGTGTAGCTCTAGTTATAGGCTCTACAAGTTAGGTTAATAATCTGGGAGCATTCTGGACATAGGTTCTGTATTTTTAAAACTGGAAACCTTTCGTTTGTCCAAAAATTATGGGACCTATTTTGTTAGAAAATAAACTTAATTTTGGTCATTTTGGCACTGGTTTGGTTAAATTTGGATTTGTGTAGCTCAAGTTATGAGTCTCCAAAGTTAGGTCAAATTTCTGGAAATAATCTGTTAGTAGGTTCGGTTTTTTGCAAGTTTTGTGTTCTCAATTGAATTCCGTTTTGAATGATTCTCGTTTAGTTAGAAAATAGACTGAATTCTCTACAAAGTAGGCACCGGTTCCACCGAATTTCATTAAGAAATGAGAAAGAAAAATTGGTCGCAAGTTGCGTAACGAATTCCGTCTAAGTCGCTGTTTTCCAAATGTTGCTGCTGCTGTTTTGTATAAAAATAAAGGCTAAAGTACTCCCGGGGTCCCTTATCTTTATTTAAAGTAACGATTTGATCCTTTATCTTTTTTTTGTCCCAAATTAGTCCTTTATGTTTTAAATTTTTGACACATAAATCCTTTTCTGTCCCAAATCAGTCCTTTATGTTTCAAATTTTTAACACATAAATCCTTTTTTTTGACACATAAATCAGCACTGTTAACGGAAAAGGATTTATGTGTCAAAAATTTGAAAGATAAAGGACTTATTTGGGACAAAAAAAACATAAAGGACTAATTCGTTACTTTAAATAAATATAAGGGACCTCGGGAGCACTTTAGCCAAAAATAAATGTTGCTGTCTTGCTGTTTTTTTAGAAAATGAGGTGCTGTTGCTGTTTTTAAAAATATGGTTGTATGTTGCTGTTTTTTTAGAAAATGAGGTGCTGTTGCTGTTTTTAAAAATATGGTTATATGTTGCTGTTTTTCTCACTGTTTGCTGCTGTTTTTGGAGTAATTATGTTGCTGTTTTTCTCACTGTTTTTCTTGCTGTTTTTGATCAAATATGTGCTGTTTCTCTCAATTTAAAGGTGCTGTCCACTTAAAAATTAAAGTGCTGTTTCCTTCAATTTAAATGTGCCGTTTACTCAAATTTAAATGTGCTGTCTACTCCAATTTAAAGTGCTGTTTCCTTATACTTAAAAAGTGCCGTTTCTTTATTTACGAGTTGTTGTTACTGTAAAATAAACACTGCTGTCACTGTAAAATAAATATTACTGTTGCTGTTTTAAAAGTGCTAATGCTGCTGTTTTCTTTATAATTTAATGTGCCGTCTTCCTTAAATTAAACGTGCTGTCTTGCTTAAATTTAATGTGCTGTTTTCCTTAAATCTAAGTGTGCTGTTGCCTTGAATTTAAAGGCACTGTTTTCTTATACCTTTCGAGTCATGGTTATGTGAAAGTTATTTTAAGTAAATGCGGGCGTTGTTCTTGTCCTAGAGGTGTTGTTTCCCTATTGTAATGATGCTGTGAACAGGGTGAGAATTTCGAGGTAGCTGTGATGCTACAACACGTGATATTGTTATAAATGCTTCAAAACGAGATATGGTGATATAGTATTTGTGAATTAAATATTTTGAGTTGGTGTAATTGGTGCATGAGTCATGAGTCGCATTGTCATATGCATTTCTTGGTGGTATAGGCTTCGGCCTCTTTGAGATTATTTTTGGTGGTATAGGCTTCGGCCTCTTGCCCGTCGTGGCTTATTTTACGAGATCGGTACCGCATGCATATGCCCAGAGGGGTTGCATTGTTGCATAGTCCATACATAAATATGTAACGTGTCTTGGTTGTTGACTTTCTGTGTTACGAGTCGGTGTCTGGTGTGATGTTTTCGTTACGAGGTAGCTGTGATGCTACAATACGTGGTATCTTATGAGGTGAGTTATAACGAGACATGATGATGTAATATCCATTAATTAAATAGTTTGAGTTTTGCGTGGTGTTATGAAGTATTGACCTTCTGTGTTACAGGTGACTTACCTGCTGCCTATATATTGCTATCATGCACTCATTATTTCTGTTAAGCTCACCCCTTCAGCTTGGAATGTTGCTCTTATGTGGCAACGCTGCAGGTGATCGTTAGCGCCCTGTGGAGGATCTATTAGGTGTACTTTCCTTCTCGTTGAGTCCGTGTCAGCTCTGATGTGTAACACCGGGGCGGGATTAGTTTTTCGTTTTGCAAACTGTTTCGGTTGTTTTGAGAGTTTTGGCTTAATGCCTATTTATTTTTGGAGTTCGACTTGGTGTCTTATTTATTCTGGAGATGTTAAATAATTTTGTGATTCCGCTGCTTGGAGGTTACTTGTATTTGTTTTGAGGATTTATTTTAAAGTAACTTTGAAAATCTTTATGTGTTGAAAAAATGTGACGCCCTCGTGATACTCTGATAACTGCGCGTTTATTTATATTTACTAGAGGGGGGTGTTACATCCATGCCTTAAATGTGACGATATACCTATTATACCTGATGATGAAATAGGGTGCACTTGTATCGTATCGGGTTTAGGCCTAATTATTGGATTTGGGTGGACCATGGAGAACGACTTCCAAATTTTGACTTAGGGGCTTTTCAAGCAGTTCTAGTTTTGATGTTCCATCTAATGAACAATTTGAGTCGATGTAAAGCATGATTTGTGATGGTCTCAGAGTGAATGTGCCATTTGATGAGCCTCAATATGACGATCATGATGAACTTCCAAATGAAGAAGCACAAAGATTTTATTGTTTGTTAAAAGAGTCAAACACACCGTTGTTTGATGGCTCGCCAAAGTCAAAATTATCTATGTGTGTGAAGCTTTTATCTCTCAAGTCCATGAGCAATATTTCTGAGTTGGGTTTAGATTTTGTGACTCAAATGATGTTGGACGGGACACCAAATAAGGATAGTTTGCCAAAAAGTTATTATGAAGCAAAGATGTTAGTTTCGAAGTTGAGATTGGAATGTAAGAATATCGATTGTTGTGAGGATGGGCACATGTTGTTTTACGACAACGAAATTGGTAAAACCGATGGTGCGCTGCAGGCTTGTAGATTTTGTGGAAAGCCGAGGTATAAAGTTCGTAAAGGGGAAAAACGTAATTATAAACCCATTCCTGTAAAGTCGATGTTCTATTTGCCTATAGTTCCAAGGTTGCAGAGAATGTTTACATCGCCTGAAATTGCAAAGAAAATGACGTGGCATTATGAGAATAGGAATACCTCGAACATTTTACGCCATCCATCTGATGGTGAGGCGTGGAAACACTTTGATCGAGTGCATTCAGATTTTGCCTCTGGCCCACGGAATGTTCGACTTGGTTTGTGCTCTGATGGATTTACTCCATATATCCAAGCATCAGCGGCGCCCTATTCTTGTTGGCCAGTCATTGTTACCCCTTACAATCTTCCTCCTGAGATGTGCATGACTAAACCGTATATGTTTTTGACTTGCTTGATACCTGGTCCATCCAATCCAAAAGCTAACCTTGATATCTTTTTGGAACCTCTAATTGATGATCTCAAGAGATTGTGGCAGGGTGTTGGGACATATGATGCAGCATGAAAGAAGACTTTTATGATGAGAGCGGCATTGATGTGGACAATTAATGACTTCCCAGCTTATGGTATGTTGTCAGGTTGGGGGACTCATGGTAAATTAGCATGCCCCCACTGCATGGAACACACAAAAGCGTTTACGTTGAAATACGGGGGAAAAAATTCTTGGTTTGACTCGCATCGTAGATTTTGAAATAGATGTCCCACCGCCTTTGTTGACATCGGGTGAAATTTGGAGTAGAGTTATGAATTTTCCACAAGCCACGGAGGTAGGTGTGCTCTCCCGATTGGATGGTTATGGACGAGTGCATAACTGGACAAAAAGAAGCATATTTTGGAATCTCCCATATTGAAAAGATAATCTATTGAGACACAATCTCGATGTTATGCACATTGAGAAGAATTTATTAGACAACATATGGTTCACCGTGATGAATGTGAAAGATAAAATCAAAGACAATAATAAGGCTAGAATGGATGATCTACTCTTTACTGTAGCAAAAGTCGATCCAATTTGAATTTGGTGCCAATGGCTAATGGCAAGATGTCAAAACCCAAAGCCAAATATTGTCTTACACCCGATGAAGCAAAAGATGTTTGTCGATTGTTGAAAGGATTGAGGATGCCAGATGGCTATTCTTCTAATCTTGCAAGATGTGCATATGTGAACACCGGGAAGATGTATGGGATGAAAAGTCATGATTGTCATGTATTCATGGAGTGTTTGCTTCCAATTGCTTTTAGTTCATTGCCAAAGTGTGTTTTGGAACCACTTACTGAAGTGAGTCAATTTTTTAAAAACATGTGCTCTTCAACATTGAGAAAAGATGATCTTACTAAGATGGAGCTGAATATTCCTTTTATTATCTGTAAGTTGGAGAGAATACTTCCTCCTGGTTTCTTTGATTCTATGGAGCATCTTCCGGTTCACCTTGCATATGAAGCAAGGCTTGGTGGACCAGTTCATTATAGGTGGATGTATCCATTTGAGAGGTAATTATCAATTTCAACATTTTAATTAAAGTGCATTTTTAGTATGACTACTTATTTAATCAACTCCCCTGTAACATCCCCAATTTCGCTAATTTAAATAATTTAAATTAGCAAGAGGTCGAGATGATTAATTAGCATTATTGATTAATTATGATCTGGTGAGTTAAGTGGGATTTTAAGCAAATAGGAGCGCAGGGGTATTTTCGTCTTTTCCACACATTAATGAGTTTCGGCTAAACTATCCTCCACAGAACATAACTATATGCAATATGTGATTATTGTATAAGTATTGTTGGATTAAAATTGACTTAAGAAGAAATTAAGGAAGTTTAAGCAAAATTTGGACATAGGGGCATTATGGTCATTTCGCCCTTTTAAGTGAACCCCAGCTGAACCAAAATAAAAACTCTACACCTCCATCATTTCCAGCAAAACTGAAAATTAAGAAAGAGGAGGAGGAGAGGTCAAGAGAGTGGAGAAGAAGGAAATGGATCAACATCCAAGCTTCATGCATGTAAGTAGTTTTTGTACCATTCTCCTCCATTTTCCAAGCCCTTTCCATTGATACCCCTTCTGAAAGCTCAGTCACCCTCCTCACCCTCCTACCATTTTCGAATTCCAAAGCTTCATCTTTACCAACAATGGAGTTTTGTGCTTTCCTTGAAATTGCATGTTCAAGTTGAAGCTTGAGGGAGTCAAAACTGAAGATGCATGGCTGATTTTAATGCATTAGGGTGAAGTTCAGTAGCTTGGTTCTGTATTGGAGTGTTTAGGTTAGCCATTGGAGCTTGAATTCGTAATGGCAAGTGATTGAAGATGATGATTCAAGTTCTACAGAAATTCTGGGTAAAACCCGTATGCATCACCTTCATTGTTTTCATCGTATCTCGCTATACAATACTCCGATGATCGTGATTCTTGTCCCTCTGGAAACTAGACTCGAAGAGCTTCATTTTGGGCACAAGAACCGTATGATTTCATGGAGAAACGAAGGAGATATTATGCCCCCAAGTTTCGGATTCAGACTCAAGCACTGTCCTGAACCAGTCACATTGTTTCGGGTGTATCTCCCAAGTTACTGGGTTCATGCGTGTGATCCTTTGACCATCAAAAAGTAGACAAAATTATCTACAGAATGGGCACTTGTTTGAAGGGTTTTGGCCACGATTTGACCAAGATACACGTGTTACAAAACGGCTCACTGATTCTGGAAAAACAGATGCGAAATTGGAAGTGTTGGTTCCTCAAATTTCGGATCGAATCGTCAAAGTTCGAGAGACGCCAATTCCGTAGTCAAGGAGGAAGTCCAGTAGCTAGATTTGTGATTGGTCGCTGTTCCGAAGTTCAGTTTCGAGAATCGGACGAGTGCGGTGCGAGTACGTGATTACGGGGATTGTTCGAGAGGTTACGGTTCGCGAGGACGTGATTTCTCGCGAGGTCGTCAAATCGGTGAGTTCTATACTCGCTTAGGGACGTTTTGTTGTCGAGTCATGTTATTTTCTGAAATGATACTATGGAAAATCCGCTTTGTGAAAACTTAACGAAAACGTTTTTATCGAAAAACCGTAAATCGCATAATTGCTCGAATTGATTGGATTGACGATTTATGATATATATTGTTTGACTGTTTAATCGCTTTCGCTGGTCTGGAATAATAACTGTTATGTTGGGATATCGATCGGAACGAAATTGGAATCGGAACGGAATGGAACTTATTCATGAAAAACCTATTTTCTGGAAAACAGACAGAGACGCACGGATCGTGTGCCTATGAGCACGGGTCGTGCGCCCCCATCTGATGCTGCATGAAATGAATTTTTAAACACGCACAGATCGTGCGCCTAGTCGCTCGGGTCGTGCGTATCTTTCTGGAAATTTTCTACAAACTGTTCAACCACGCACGGGTCGTGCGCCTACACGCACGGGTCGTGTGAGACTCTCTGACCTACAATTTCAAAGTACCTTTTTATCCATTCCAAATGATTCCAATCCTCTTCTAATCCATTCCCCAAGGTCCCACAATAATGAAAAGGTAACGATGATATGAGATTGAGCATGTTCGATAGAAAGATTGTGTGTTATGAATAAAAATGGAAAACCGCTCTTAGAGAACGCGATAGTGCAAATGTCAAAGAATGATAATAACACACGGTACTTGACTAATATTATACACTGTAATTGACTGATATGGTACACGGTACTTGACTGATATTATACACTGAAATTGACTGATATGGTACATGGTACTTGACTGGAATGACTAACAGCCCATTGCGGGTACACAGACTGAAAATGTATAATAAATACAAGAGGAAAAAGGGTGACGACCCTAAGAGGTTAGCATACTAGGGGAGGGGAAGTCATGAGCCCCAAAACCTAGACTCAAGAATGTTTCCCCTGCTAGAAATAGCGGGATGGGTTCACCAAAAGGTCAAGAGATGCCTATAAAATAGGTAGACTGAGGTGTTATGCTAAAAACATGGAACAAAGATTGCATGCTTCATGTGTCGCTTAGGAGGGCCATGAGCATGAAGGTTACAGGAACTAAATGTATTTCCACGTGGTTGCTTTTTAGGACCACGAGTTCAAAACAAGGCATAATGAACCGCTAGAGTAGTAAGGGGTCTCGATAGGACTCACTGAGATAATGTTTATCTCACCCTTCATATTTGTGGTTTTTACAGAGAAACAGGGGAAAGCAAAGGCGATAAAGCATGGTTAGCTGGTGTGACTCTTGGAGTCCTTGAAGACCTAGTTTAATGTTTAATACCTTTGTTCCGTTTATTGTTTCTGTATTCCGATTGTATAACTTTTGATGTTAAGTTGTAAAATCGTTTCCGCTACTTTATGTTTTGAGTATTGAACACCAGGAAGTGTATGAGGTTCAGAGAACCATTTGATATGTATTATCGAAAGTTTTAGTTGTGTTCAATATTTCAATAACAGGAAGTTACTCTGATGTATGCCATTTAGTGCATTTCGGTGATTCTATAGTTTAGAATTTATCGGGGTGTTACATTATGGTATCAGAGCAGTTCGACCTAGTCGGGCTTAGTTTAGTTTAGGGTTGAGTCGATTCCTTGTTAGTCTTTGTTGTGATTACACTTGTGATGCTAAGAGACATTGAGCCTGATCAACTCAATACTTGGTGTATCATGAGCGGAATTACGGAAGGACGACCAAGACGTAGTCCTCGACCAAGACCGAAATTCCTTAAAACCCGTTTCATCTTAGGGAATACTGGAAAGGAGAAGGTAGTTAAGCCATCAACTCCGAATGCAAAGTTAAAAGGCAGCCGATCAAGGGAAAGAAAGTGCAGTTGTATGATTCCTCAAGATTCTCCAAGTGTTTTGCTGGTAAGAAGCCCAAGAGGTGGATGTCGTCCTAGTGCGACTCAATGGTAATATTTTAAGAAAAAGGGTCACTCAATCCAGAGTGCCCAAAAAGAGGAAAAGAAAGAGTCAGATCAGCCTACTTCAGCTCGAGAGAGGGTCTACACTGCAGATTCTCAGAAAGTCAAGGCTACAGACACTCCACCGAGAATGTGGATATTGTTCTAGATATGAGATGAACGATTGCAAACCATGTGAATGTTGATTGTTTCATCGGACTATCAGTTTCGCCTCCGAGTCAGTGGAGCTACAGCCGACCAATTCTGAAGTTGTTATCTCATTCACTTCAGCCAGTGACTGTTTGTTTCAAGGCGCAGAAGCTTATGTCATGACGTTGTCTGCATCCACTGAGACAGGTCTAGGTTTATCTTTGGTGCAGGTTGCTAATGAACTTCTTGATGTGTTTCCTGATGAAGTTCCTTCGTTTCCTCCGGATCGTGAGGTGGAGTTTTCTATAGGGTTGGCTCCAGGCACCGGACCAATTTCTATAGCCCCGTATAGAATGTCGCCGTTAGAGTTGAAGGAATTGAAAGTCCAATTGGAAGAGCTGAATTCCAAGCGGTTCATCCGGCCGAGTGCCTCACCATGGGGTGCTCCAGTGTTGCTTGTCAAGAGGAAGGACGGAAGTATGAGATTGTGTATCGATTATCGTCAGTTGAATAAGGTGACTGTCAAGAACAAGTACCCTCTACCGAGAATTTATGATTTGCTAGATCAATTGAGGGGAGCTTCTGTGTTTTCAAAGATTGATTTGAGGTCCGGTTATCACAAAATCAGGGTTCGAGCTTTGGACGTCCCGAAGACCGCTTTCCGTACGAAGTATGGACACTATGAATTTGTAGTGATGCCCTTCGGTTTGACCAATGCTCCAGCCGTATTCATGGATTATATGAATCGGATTTTTGAAATCCCTATCTGGACCAGTTTGTGGTGGTGTTCATTGATGATATCTTGGTGTACTCTAAGACAATTGAGGAGCATGTACAACCTCTTCGAATTGTTCCGAACGTACTCCGAGAGAAGAAATTGTACTCAAAGCCGTCCAAATGTGATTTTTGGATGCTCGAAGTTAAATTTCTGGGCCATGTGATATCTCAGGCAGGTGTTGCAGTGGATCCCAGTAAGACTGAAGCTGTGGTAGACTGGGAACAACCATCTACGGTTACTGAGGTAAGAAGTTTCTTGGGATTAGCTGGGTATTATCGAAGATTCATTCAAGGATTTTCCCAGCTGGTTCTTCCACTCACTCGGTTAACTCGCAAGGGTCAGCCGTTTGTTTGGGACTCAGACTGTGATAATTGTTTCACAGAATTGAAGGACCGTTTGACTTCTGCACCTATCCTGATTCTTCCAGATCCGTCCGTAGGATTCCAAATCTATTGCGACGCCTCTGGTAAGGGTTTGGGATGTGTCCTAATGCAGAATCAACAAGTAGTTGCTTATGCATCCAGACAGTTGAAACCGCACGAAGAGAATTACCCAACTCATGATTTAGAGTTGGCGGCGATTGTGTTTGCCCTAAAGATTTGGAGACATTACCTGTATGGGTCTCGTTTCGAAGTCTTTAGTGACCACAAGAGCCTCAAGTATTTATTTGACCAAAAAGAGCTGAACAACAGACAGAGGAGATGGGTAGAATTCCTGAAAGATTATGATTTTGAATTGAAGTACCATCCTGGTAAGGCTAATGTTGTTGCCGATGCTTTAAGCAGAAAGTCTATCCATACTGCAAAGCTGATGATGCATGAGATGTCATTGTTGGAATCATTCAGAGACCTCAATTTGAGGGTGAAGTCAAGAAGGAACAGGTTGGTGTTGAGTCACATTCGGATTTCAAGTCCCTTGAGAAATCTAATTCGCTCAACCCAAGAAGATGATGTAGAACTGCAAGCGCAGAAGAGATTGCCGAACTACACCGAAGACGGTGATGGTGTAATTTGTTTTGATGGCAGAATCTGTGTGCCGAATGATGAGGGTGTGAAGAGGCAAGTTTTAGAGGAGGCTCATAAGAGTCAGTTCTCAATACATCCTGGGTCTACCAAGATGTATCGAGATTTAAAGCAATTGTACTAGTGGCCGGGCATGAAAGTGGATATAGCAGAGTTTGTGTCTCGATGCTTGACTTGTCAAAAGGTTAAGATAGAGCACCGGAAGCCAGGTGGCCAGTTACAATCGTTGAATGTACCCGAATGGAAATGGGAAAGCCTATCTATGGATTTTGTCATGGGATTACCACGGTCCCAAGCCGGAAATGATTCTATTTGGGTAGTGGTGGATCGCCTGACCAAGTCCGCTCATTTTATTCCAGTGCGTTCCACTCACAAGGTTGCTAGGTTAGCAGATGAGTATCTTAAGAATATTGTTAAATTGCATGGAATCCCTACAAGTATTATCTGTGATCGAGATCCCAAGTTCACATCTCGATTTTGGAGAGCATTGAATATGGCGTTGGGAACAAAGGTGTGTGTTAGCACCGCTTATCATCCTCAAACAGACGGGCAGAATGAGAGGACAATCCAGACGTTGGAGGATATGTTGAGAGCTTGTGTACTGGATAGTGGAGGCAGATGGGAGGATCATCTTCCATTGGTGGAATTCTCATACAACAACAGTTATCATTCTAGTATCGGAATGGCTCCATACGAAGTATTGTATGGGAGAAAGTGTAGAACACCATTGTGTTGGTGGGATGTAGGTGAGCAGAGATTGTTGGGACCGGATTTAGTCCGGGAGACTATAGAGAAAATCCGTCAGATAAGAGAAAGGATGCATTGCATTTTGGGTCCAAACCTTAATTTTCCACACAAAAAAATATATAATAAATTATGCATTGCATTTTGGGTCCTAGAACCCATTCCAAAGTTTTTGAAATCATTTTTAGGGTTAGAATACACTTTTTGGGAAATTAGGGTTTTGAAAATATGTTATGCATGCATGGCAAGCTTTGGAAAACATTTTATGCATGCATGGCAAAAACCTAAAAAAACAATTTTGTGGAAAGCAAGAATCAATTTCTATTGTATACCAAAGGCTAAGAATCTATTTATAGTATATTCTAAAGGCCATGAAATCGATTTTCAAGCCATCCCATAGGCCATGAAATCGATTTTCAAGCCATCCCATAGGCCATGAATCGATTCCTAATTGTTTCAACTAAGTGAAGAATCGATTTTCATCTATGATAGATGTCCTGAAAATCGATTCCTAATTGTTTCAACTAAGTGAAGAATCGATTTTCATCTATGATAGATGTCCTGAAAATCGATTCCTAATTGTTTCAGCTAAGTGAAGAATCGATTTTCACCTATGATAGATGTCCTGAAAATCGATTCCCACTTGTTTTCAAAGAGCAAAGAATCGATTCCCATGTTTTCCAAAGAGCCAAGAATCGATTCCTCTCTCATTTAACTAAAGCTGGGAATCGATTCATGTGATTTTCCAAAGGCAAGGAATCGATTATACACTTGTTACACTTCATCAAACAATCGATTCATCTTTGCAATAAATATTTTTCCAAATTTCTACGCTTTCCTAAGCCTATAAATAGGCAGCCTCAAATCACTCTTCCACACAGATTCTTTCACGAGATCAGAGAAGACAATTTTCACAAATCTCACTTCCAGAAACTCACCTGTTGCGAAGTCCCTCTTTAGAAAAAAGAAACTCTTCTACGCTTCCAGAAACTCACCTGTTGCGAAGTCCCTATAGAGTCGTTAGGGTAAATACACTCCCTCCTACACACACACTTGCTTTGAGAACTTTACCTTGCATCCCTGATAAGTGGGTCTTTTGATTATATTGGCATGTTTAGTCTTGATTAGATGTTCAACTTATGCATGATTTCGTGATTAGTGAATGTGCTTGAATTTTTTTAATCAATCATTGATGGTGCCTTCACCCTTTTTCCAAAAATGTTTCAAACCCTTTCAAAAACAATTTCCTTAGAACTACGTCGCTTTGATTCCCATTTGGGATACGTAGGAGCGAGTCACGTTCTCGTCAAGCGCAACGAATAAAAATCCCTTTCGCAACCATAAACAAATCATTTTCATAAAATAAAGAAGAACCATTTTCAAACCCATTGTTGCTAGTAGCTCATCAGAACCTTTGTTCGTTTAGCTATTAGTGGCAATGTCTTTTTCTCATAAGAATAATAAACGATGATCCATCATAACCTTTGTTAGTTTGATCATCGTACAAATCAATCTTTTTCGAAAATCACTTTCAAAAAGATAATAAAAACAAGTTGTTATCAATAGTCCATCAGAACCTTTGTTCGTTTGACTAGCGGTACAACTCTTTTTGAGTATTTAGCAGTGATTCATCATAGCCTCTGCTAGTTTAATCATTTGCTAATGCTCGTCCTATTTCAAAAACTCGCTAAAAAAGGATAAAAAACAAAAACTTTTCAAAAAGAACCAAGAACTACGTAGCTTTGAATTCTCCATCGCACCGGGAGATACGTAGGAGCGGGCCATGTCCTGTCAAGCACTTTTTCTAAAAAACCTTTTTCCCCCCTTTTTTCGCCAAAAATAAATTTTCATTAAGTTTTCCAATTCATCTTCAAACAAGAAATAGATAGGCAAATCTAGGTATTTTTCAAAACAAACGTTAAAACCACACATTTAATTAGAGGTTCCCTTTCGGTAGAAAGGACGTGCGCGGTGCTAATACCTTCCTCGCACGTAATCGACCCCCGAACCTATATCTCTAGTTTTCAAAAGACCATTCGCCTTGTCCAAAAGACCTTTTTTCAATGTTTCGGTCTTAAAATTAAAATATTGGTGGCGGCTCCAAAATTTTTCCACGTTGTACATTGAGAAACCCAAACCGGGGATTTTTCGGGGTGCAACAGCTGGCGACTCTGCTGGGGACTTTTTAAAGACGAGGGTCAAGCCTAACTAATTTAAATGTGTGGTTTAATGTATTGTTGATCTGATTAAAACCTTGTTTGCCTTTCTTTCTTATCATTGATTGTAGGCGTATGCATTTGTGTTCTTCTATGTTGTTCCCCGTCCCATCTCTTATGCCCTTTCTTTTATCATTTATGCCCATGCATTCTTCCAATCCCCATGATCCCCTCTTCTTGGCTCCTCTTCCTAAGGTAAGCAATATCCTTGTTTATGGATATTCTACGTATGGAACCCTAGGGTAGATGACTTGTTATTGCTTGCTTTTGTCTGGACTGCTCTGGTTTTTTATTTCAGGTGGGGGTAGTGCTAGGGAAAATGCCCTTGACACACACTACACTTATACCCTGTGACTATGTGTTTTGAGTGGGACCATAACCCAGGTCTGCAAAAAGTTAGGAGAGTGGATTCGAGTAGTGAGGGCCCATCAGGACCTTTGTCCGTTTGGCTACTTGCGAAAGTTTCAACCAGAGTTGTGCTCTTTCATGATGCCTCACACCTAGCAGTCTGCTGCATTTGTGGGGAATTTTGTGAAAGGGACTGTAGCTCTGGTGGCCTTGTGAGGGAGTAAATAGAGCTACATGGGAGGATTACCCTTTAAATTGCCCTAGATCATAGGTCTCACCTCTTTTTAGGTCACAAGGGCTTTTCCAAAATTGTGTGTTGCATTATTACATCTAGTTTAGTTCTTTTCCGCCAACGATTTTTTTCGAAAAAAAAACAACAAAATCAAAAAGAATATGTTTTTCCTTCTCTTTCATAAATACCTATATGAGGTGGCATATAGGGTATGCTGCCCTAAATTTTCAAAACCCCCACCTGTAAATATCTGTCTTTATAACAAGCATCCTCATCATCCGCACTTTGCATCATAACATCATGCATTACATAAGCAAAATTCTGAAAAAATTCATGCAGCATTCCTCATGCATCTAATTTGTTTGCCGGTAATCGTGGAGTAATTTGGGATCTTGTCGTAGGCGTGAAAAACAAAGACAACATGGGATCAAGAAGCGAGGGTACGCTAAATTCGAGATTTCCAGTAGTAAAGAAAGCAGATGTGGCCAGTTTGATAGAGTGCGCCTCTCTAATGGGACCGGATGAGTGTGGGTTATTTGAAAAGGCTTATGGGAATATTCTTCGGTTGCTGCAGTTGAATCTCCAAGAAAATGTTGTGAAAGCCCTGAGTCAGTTCTATGATCCGGATATCCGCTGTTTCATCTTCAAGGATTTCCAGCTCTCACCAACTTTAGAAGAGTATGAGCAAATTCTAGGTTTCTTTAAGTCAAAGGTGACGCCTTATCAGTGCCAGGGGAATCAATATTCAGATCAGAGACTCTCTTTGTTGTTGCAAGTCAGTGTGAAGGAATTAGAGCTTCATAAGGAAAAGAAGAACCGTATCAAGGGTTTCCCGCTAAGTTATTTCGAAGGTTTGTTGAAGTTTTATGCCCAGAATCAGAAGTGGGGTCCTTTCAAACAGCTGTTAACCCTAACTATTTTTGGGATCGTCCTCTTCCCACAAGTTGAAAGGTTCATTGATGAGGTTGCCATTGGGGTGTTCTTAGCCTTCATAAGCAAGGATAATCCAATCAACCCAGTACCAGCCGTACTCGCAGACACTTACTACTCATTTACGCATCATCGAGTGTTGGGGAAAAAGAAGATTGCCTGCTCCCTTCATGTGCTATATGATTGGCTCCTTAACCACGTCATCGCTCACAAGAATCCAACTACAGATCTGTTGGCTTATGCCTTGAATTGTGAGGTAGAGGTCAAAAGTGCTCAGGAGTGGGTGCATACCTTAGGGAGTCTTAATGCCCTCAAGGTCCGCTGGTACACTCCTTCATGTTGGAAGAACAGACCCTCCGTTGTGTTTCAGTGTGGAGACTTTCAGAACGTGCCCCTAATGGGTACTCAAGGCTGCATCAACTATAATCCTTCCTTGATTATCCGACAACTTGGGTACCCTATGAGGAATATGCCTACCGAAGACATGCTGACTCCCATTTTCCTTGACAGAGAAGATCCAAAGAACAAGGGTTTACTTCGAAAAATCTCAAAGGGATGGGAAACTGTGGTCCGTAAAGATAGAGATGAGCTCGTGAAAAAGGTTGGTGGTGTCACTTTTTACCAGTGGTTGCATGAAAGAATTCAAAGTGCCCGTCCATCTTCCCAAGAGGCACTGCCAGTCGAGAAAGAGATGCCCGAGTCTCGCCTTCCTATCCCTGAGGAGTTGAATGAAGTTAAATTTGCCTTAGCAAAAGCGGATGAAGAGAAAAAGGCATTGCAAGCAGAGTTGGAGAAAATAACCCTACAAAAGGAGAAGTTAGAGGAAGAGAACAAGATCGAGATGATAGCTGTTGAGGAGGGTGTCAAGCGATTCAAAGCAGAAAAGGAGAGTAAACTAAAAGCTCAGAAATACCTAAAGGGAGCTAGGGATGAACTCCAAAGGTACAAGCAGAAAACAAGAAAGACCCTTGAAGAAGCCAAAGAATGGAAGGTTGTGGCGACTGAGCCCAGACAAGAACCTCACTTGGTAGTGGAGTTGAAAAGGCAGCTGAAGAATCTTGAACAAGAAAGAAATTCCATTGGGAATGTTCTCAGAGAATATCAAGAAATGCTGAGGTTTGAGCAAGAAAGATCTGATGAACTGACAAGGAATCTCCGGTACCTAGGGGAGTCTTATAGGCAGGTACAAGAGGAGAGCAAGTACTGGGAGCAGCGCTTCCTAGCACTAATTGGCAAGATAGAAGAGCAAGAGATCGTTAAAGAGCTAAGAGATGAGATCCGACTTTGGAGGGGCAAATTTTCGAAGTTGGCATGGCTAGCTAATCAAGCTGTAAGGGATGTCCCCAGAAAGCTAAGGAGGGCTGAGGCTGAGATGCTTCCCTTCAATACCCCAGTCCATGTGTATGAGTTTGTGAATTTCTGCAAGGCCCTGACTGAGGAGCTCATGGAAAAGGCTGAAGGAGCCGCTGCCGCAAGCAAAGAAAGAGAAAAGAAAAGGAAGTTGAAGACCATATGCTACTAGATTTCAGTGCATTGTAATTTTCCTTTTAGAATGTTCTCTAGGAAGTTATAATTTTTCTTTAGAATGTTGTAATTTTCTAAGAGCATTGTATTTTTCTTTGGGAGATATTGTATTACACTCTTAATAGTATTGTACTCTCTTTCTTTCTTACAATTGGCTTAAAGCCCGAAGGAAATGTGCCCTATCGCTTGTTGATCCCAATGTTCGTCACGCTTTTAAAATGTTTCGATGTTTGCTTATGACAAGAGCAAGTTATCTCACGATTCCTGGTGCTAAACACAAAAATAATATAAGCCCATGTGCATATGCATTGCATTCATTTACGCATTCATACTTATACTCATAAAAATGTTCTACCAACAGAAACGAAAGGCAAGCTGGTTCGCCAACACCGATACTCCACCCGTCTACAAGCAAGATTAATGGCTAGCAATCAACATCTCGAGAATGAGGACCCCCTGGGTCAAGATGAGTCGGTTGTGGAGATTCTTAACCCTGAGCAGCTGGCTCAAGAGAATCAAGCTTTGAAGACTAAAGTGGAGGCTATGGAAGCACAGATGGTCGAAGTAATGAGTATGCTACAGAATCTGAGGGGTGGGGCCGCTGCTGAGGGCCGCCGCTGTTGTAAATCCCGAAGGGGTTGTTACCTTCGTTTCTCCTCCGGTGTCCGCTGAAGTTACAACTACTCACACTTCTTATGGACAGGGGATCAGTCACTTTGCCCATCCTCCAGGGGCGAGCGGACAGAGTCATCTGAATGCACCGATATATCCTTGGGGGATGCCAATGGGTTACATGCCGCCTGCTGCTGAAGCTATTCCTGTGGGGTCGAGTCAACCTGTTACGACTATACCTGGTGGGGCTGCTATGGGACCACAAATCCATACTCCTAGTCCTGATACTGTGCTGCCAAGAGGTTCACCTAGTCCTACTCTGGGAGTTACTGTGAACCCTCAGAACGCTGTCCATCATATGGGAAACCCTGCTCAGTATGGGGGTTATTATCATGGTCCGGGGAACTATCCACAAGGTCATTTGTTTGGGAACACTCAGCATGGGGATCGGTATCACTCGCTTGAAGAACGTTTAAGAGCTGTGGAAGGATCGGGAACTAGAGCCAGGGATGCCCGAGATTTATGCCTTGTCCCAGATGTTGTTATACCCCCTAAATTCAAAGCACCTGACTTTGATAAATATCGCGGCACCGGGTGTCCATCTAGCCATTTGACGATGTATGTTAGAAAAATGGCCGCTTATGCTCATGATGACAAGGTCCTCATTCATTATTTCCAGAACAGTCTGACTGGGGCATCACTAGATTGGTATATGCAGCTGCAATCCTCCGAAGTTCACAGTTGGAAGGATCTCTCTGAAGCCTTTCTAAAACAATACCAGTATAACATGGACCTTGCTCCAGACCGGTCTCAATTGCAGCACATGAGCAAAGGGGATAGAGAATCATTCAAGGAATACGCTCAAAAATGGAGGAGCATAGCTGCTCAGGTAAAGCCGCCATTGACTGAAAAAGAGATGGTGTACATGTTTATGGAAACCCTTCCAGGGCTGTATTATGATAGATTGGTGGGGAGCGTTTCATCCAATTTCTCAGATATGGTTGTCATTGGGGAACGATTAGAGCACGGAGTGCGTAGCGGAAAGGTTGCTGGAGGTTTTGGCAATTCCAGTGGACAAAAGAAACCCTTTTCCAATTTCCCCAAGAAGAAAGAAGGGGAAACCAATGTTATTACCGCAGGGGAGGCCCATCTTTCAGCTCTCCACAACAGGCGGCGCCATTATCTTTCAACTCTCCGCAGCAAACTAATTCAGGCTACAGAGCCCAGAACTATCAAGAGAAGAGGCGTGCTAATTTTGATCCGATTCCAATGACCTATACTGAATTGTTCAATCATCTTGTCCCAAAGAAATTGGTCAACACTCGCCCCATGAAGCCTATGCAACCTCCCTTTCCTAGGGGATACAATGCTGATGCTACCTGTAGCTTTCATAGTGGAGGGGTCGGTCACACGGTGGAAGACTGCAAGGCTTTCAAATATGTAGTCCAGGATTTGATTGACGCCAACTGGATCTCTTTCAAGCCGAACAGTCCGAGCACAACTACGAACCCCTTACCGGGACATGGAACACCATCCACTAATGCAGTAGAGGATTCTGTGGGACAGACAATGATAAAAGATGTTAAGTGTATCCAGACTCCTCTGGAAAATATACATGCTGAGCTGTGCCGTTGTGGTGTTATCAAGAAGGGCTGTGTGTGCGTTGATCCTCTATGTGTAGGGGCTTGTAAAGTTTTCAAGTCAGTTCTGCAAGACTTGATAGATCGTTATGTGGTTCAAGTGGGAGTAGTTGAAAAGGAAGAAAGTGTGCTGATGTTGCAGTTCCATGATGGTAAAGAGGCTAGGAGGCCAATTGAGATATTGTACGATCCAAAACCAGCCCAAGTCAAGCCTCAGCCAGTGGTTATTGGGATTCCCGCTCCATTCCCATATGAGAAGGACAGTGCAGTGCCATGGATATATAGCACCCAGCCTCCAGTAGAGAGTTCTCCAAACACTTCTGTTGTTACCAATATAACTGGGGCAAGTGGAATGACAAGGAGCGGCCGTATGTATACCCCCAACTTCGTTCAGGGTGAATCATCCAAGGAGGCTGAAGATAGGGCTCGCAAAGGGAAGGATAAAGAAGCGGAGAATGCTCAGAAAAAGAAAGGGGCAGAACAAGAAACTGACGAGTTCCTAAAGATTGTAAGGCAAAGCGACTATAAGGTGGTTGACCAGATGAATCAGACCCCAGCAAAGATCTCAATGCTGTCATTGTTGCTAAGTTCAGAAGCGCATCGAGCTGCCCTAATGAAAGTACTGAATGGGGCCCATGTTGCTCAGAATATTTCTGTGGGCCAATTTGATGAAATAGTTGGGAATGTTGTGGCTGCGAATCATGTGACTTTTGCCGATGACGAGCTTCCCCCGGAAGGAAGGAAACACAACCAAGCCCTCCACATCTCTGTTAAATGTGGGGATTTCGTGCTGGCTCGTGTTCTGATTGACAATGGTTCTTCTCTGAATGTGATGCCAAAATCCACTGTAAGCAAGTTGGATGTGGATTGTTCTTTCATGAAGCCTAGCTCGACATTGGTGAGGGCGTTTGATGGGTCAAGGAAAGAGGTAATAGGGGAAATGGAGTTCCCTATTCAGATAGGTCCTGAGACATTCTGTGTTAACTTTCAAATCATGGACATCTCCTCGTCCTACAGCTGTCTGCTTGGAAGGCCATGGATTCATATGGCGGGAGCCATCCCTTCCTCACTGCATCAGAGAGTCAAGTTTGTGGTCGATGATAAAATTGTGGTGGTGTTCGGAGAGGAGGAAATGTTAGTCAACAAGCCTTCCCCCTTTCGTTATGTGGAAGCAGCCGAGGAATCCCTGGAAACCTCCTTTCAATCTCTCGAGATTGCCAATGTTGAGTTTGGGGGAAGTGAGTTACCGTCGCCTGTGATAAAGTTGTCAAAAGATGAAGAGATGGTTGCAAGGATCATGATGGATCAAGGATACCAGCTGGGGCGTGGTTTGGGAAAAACGGGACAAGGAATTCTTGCTCCTGTACAACTGAAAGGAAACAAAGATCGTTGTGGGTTGGGATATTACCCAAGTGAGGCTGAAAGGAGGAAGTTGGCTGAAGAGAGAAGAGGTGAATGGTTGGCCAAGTTGAGAGGCCAGGATCCATGGTCAAAGAGGATCCCCATCGGTGATATCAGTCAAAGCTTCAAGAGTGCAGGGTTGCTAGATCCAGACCAGATCACTGCTATTGAGAATGGTTCAGAGGATGAAGAAGGCGGTACCAGCCTAGTCCGTCGTTGCCTTGTTGAAGAAGAGCTCAAGAATTGGGAAGCTGTAGACTTGCCCATCACTTTTAGTTCAAAGTAATGATTGTAATGCATTCCTTTGGCTCTGCCCAAGGCCTCAGGATAGTTTGTTAGGGCATGCATGTTTTATTTTCAATGACCCCATCATCAATAAAAACGCTTGTTTCGAATTCCATCAATAAAATCTCTTTTTCTTCATTTATCTTTCCTTTCTTTTAGCTTTATTTGTTTGTTTCGCTTTTCATTCTACTTTCTGCTTCTACGAATGCAGATCAAAAGTAATTGTCTCTGAAAATAACAGTGCTAATGATTCCTATTATGGCTTTGATCATCCAATCAACCAAACTGAAGGGGGTGTTGAGGAAAACTGGGAAACTCCTCCGGAATTGACGAGACTAATAGAGCAGGAAGAAAAGATCATTCAGCCTCATGGAGAGTCGATTGAGATCATCAACTTGGGTACAGAAGAGGATAAAAGGGAGGTTAAGGTCGGTACCGCCATGGAAGATAATGAGCGCAAAAGGCTAATCCAACTCTTGCGTGATTACGCTGATGTCTTTGCGTGGTCGTACAAGGATATGCCAGGGTTAGATACTGATATTGTTGAGCACAGGTTGCCCGTGAAGCCAGAGTGTCCACCGGTCAAGCAGAAATTGAGAAGAATGAAACCTGAGATGTCATTGAAGATCAGGGATGAGGTAAAAAAGCAGTTTGATGCGGGGTTTCTAGCAGTGGCCAAGTATCCACAATGGGTAGCAAATATTGTCCCTGTTCCGAAAAAGGATGGCAAGGTCAGGATGTGTGTCGACTACAGGGATCTGAATAGAGCTAGCCCCAAAGATGACTTCCCTCTGCCTCATATCGATGTTCTGGTAGACAGTACAGCCCAACATTCTTTATTCTCCTTTATGGATGGGTATTCAGGGTACAATCAGATAAAAATGGCTCCAGAAGATATGGAGAAAACCACCTTCATAACTCTTTGGGGAACAATATTCTGCTACAAAGTGATGCCTTTTGGACTCAAGAATGCCGGTGCGACTTATCAGAGAGCAATGGTGACATTATTCCACGACATGATGCACAAAGAAATTGAGGTGTATGTAGATGATATGATTGCAAAATCCAAGACTGATGAGGGGCACATTGTTAACTTGCGAAAACTCTTCGAACGTCTACGGAAGTTCAAGCTCAGGTTAAACCCAGCAAAATGCACTTTCGGTGTGAGATCTGGAAAGTTACTGGGATTTATCGTCAGTCAGAAAGGGATAGAGGTCGATCCAGATAAAGTCAAGGCAATCCTTGAAATGCCAGCACCAAAGACTGAAAAGGAGGTCCGTGGGTTCCTTGGGAGATTGAACTACATCTCAAGATTCATATCCCAATTGACCGCCACCTGCGAGCCTCTCTTCAAGCTGTTGTGCAAGAACCAGAAAGCAGAGTGGAATGATGAGTGCCAAAGAGCCTTTGAAAGAATTAAGGACTATCTGCAGAATCCGCCAATTTTGATGCCGCCGCTGCCCGGAAGACCGCTCATCCTGTATCTAACCGTGTTGGACAATTCGATGGGGTGTGTGCTGGGGCAGCATGATGAATCAGGAAGGAAAGAGCATGCCATATACTACTTGAGTAAAAAGTTCACTGACTGTGAGACGAGATATTCAGTGCTAGAAAAGACTTGTTGTGCCTTAACATGGGCTGCTCATCGTCTAAGGCAGTACATGCTAAGTCATACAACTTGGTTGGTATCTAGAATGGATCCAATCAAGTATATTTTTGAAAAGCCAGCACTCATAGGATAGATCGCTCGTTGGCAGATGTTATTGTCAGAATACGATATCCTGCATGTCACGCAGAAAGCGGTCAAGGGCGGTGCACTCGCCGAATACGTAGCATGTCAGCCAATTCAAGACTACCAATCAATGCAGTATGATTTTCCCGATGAAGATATCATGGCACTGTTTGAGGAAGGAAAGTCTCAAGAAGAGGAGAGATGGAGGATGATATTCGATGGCGCATCCAACGTGTGGGGGCACGGAGCTGGGGCTGTGCTAATCTCCCCAGATAACCGTTTCGTTCCGGTCACTGCCAGATTGAGCTTTTACGTCACTAACAACATCGCAGAATATGAAGCGTGCATCTTGGGGATTCAGGCAGCCCTTGAATGGAAGGTTAAAAGACTCGATGTGTATGGTGATTCGGCTTTGGTTATTCATCAGGTGAGAGGTGATTGGGAGACCAGAGATCCTAAATTGATCCCTTATTGTAATTATGTCCAGGAATTGATGGGGTCTTTCGACGAAATTACTTTCCAGCATATCCCTCGAGGTGAAAATCAGTTGGCCGATGCTTTGGCAACTCTGTCGTCAATGTTCAACATCAATTGCGACAAAAATCTAACTCATATCAGAATCCAACATCGGGGTCTCCCGGCACATCATTACTGCACTGCAATTGAGGAAGTGCCTGATAACAAGCCATGGTATCATGATATCAAACAGTACGTCATCAATAGGGAGTACCCCCCCGGGGCGTCAGAGAATGACAAAAGAACGCTCAGAAGATTGTCGAGGAGTTTCTTTTTGAATGGCGAAGTTCTCTACAAAAGAAATTATGATATGGTCCTCCTGAGGTGTGTGACAGAGGAAGAGGCAGCAAAAATTATGAAAGAGGTCCATGAAGGATCGTTCGGGGTTCATTCCAGTGGTCACACCATGGCAAGAAAAATCTTGAGAGCCGGCTATTACTGGTTGCAGATGGAAGGTGACTGCTACAGCTTCGTCCGAAAGTGCCACAAGTGCCAAATCTATGCTGATCACATTCATGTGCCACCTGCCTCTCTAAATGTCATGACTGCATCTTGGCCGTTCTCAGTGTGGGGCATGGACGTCATTGGCCCTATAGAGCCTAAAGCATCAAATGGACATCGTTTCATTCTGGTTGCAATCGATTATTTCACTAAGTGGGTCGAAGCTGCTTCCTACTCCAGTGTAACCAGTTCAGTGGTCGCCAAATTTGTGAAGAAAGACTTGATTTGCCGTTATGGTCTTCCTAACAAGATCATCACTGATAACGGCAGCAACCTGAACAGCAAAATGATGAAAGACCTGTGCGCAGAGTTCAAAGTCCAGCATCATAATTCTTCCCCCTATCGGCCCAAGATGAATGGGGCAGTCGAAGCGGCTAACAAGAACATCAAGAAGATAGTGCAGAAGATGGTAGTCACGTACAAAGATTGGCACGAGATGCTTCCTTTCGCTCTACACGGCTATCGTACTTCAGTGCGTACATCGACCGGGGCAACCCCTTTTTCTTTGGTATACGGGTCAGAGGCAGTCCTCCCTATCGAGGTCGAAAAACCCTCCCTGCGGGTGCTGATGGAAATTAAGCTGGAAGAAGCAGAGTGGGTACAAGCTCGCCTAGATCAGCTGAATCTCATTGAGGAGAAGAGAATCACAGCCTTGTGTCAGGGGCAGCTATACCAGCAAAGGATGAAAGCCGCTTTCGACAAGAAAGTTCGCCCCCGAGGATTCAACGAGGGAGACCTAGTGCTCAAGAAGATCCTGCCTATTCAAAGTGATCCCCGTGGAAAATGGGCCCCCACCTATGAGGGCCCGTACATAGTCAAGAAAGCCTTCTCCGGAGGAGCGCTGATACTCACGAATATGGACGGAGAAGATTTAAGGAACCCCGTCAATTCCGATCAAGTGAAGAAGTATTATGCCTGAAAGAAATAGACGAAAAAAGAGAAAGACAAGCCAAGTAAGGATTAGCTCGCTAGGTTGAAAACCCGCAAAGGGCGGCCTAGGCAAAATCAGAGCGACCCGGTGGATTGAAAACCCGCAAAGGGCGATCCAGGCAAAAATTAGGGTCGGAAAGCTTGGGCATGAAAAGCAAAGAAAGGCATACAACTCCCCTGAAGACTTGGATGAGGAGGTGATCAATGTCAAGGACATAAATGTTTAGCACTGTTCCCCAGAGACGGACAGTCAGAAATCAGCTTCTCTCTTTTTCGTGTCTTTTTGTAGTTTAAATTTTCAAATGTATTGAATAGTCGGTGTAACCTTCCGTACAATCGGCTTCTATATCAATAAAGTCCAACCTTTTCATATCTCTTTGCCTTCTATTTTTGCTCTTTCTGCTCAAAATAAACGTTTTATGATGATGGTAACACTGATCTGTAAAACATGTGCATAAATCATAGGGCATCACAATCATTGCGAAATTTTTAAAAGTTATGGGAAGGAAGCAACTTCTCGGGGCAAATTAAGCTTACAAGGAAATAATTGCACTCATAGGCCATTTCAGATGGCAAATCACAAGACAATCGGCACTTGGCTTATACGCCACCACAAGTCTAATGGGTTCCTCAGTCTCGTCATGGGTTGGTCGAACCAGCAAAAGAAAATAAGCCAAAAGAGCAAAAGAGAAAACAAAAAACAAACGATCAGAAAAAAGAAAGCTGATCAAAGAATGAAAAAGCAAAAGAAAAAACAAACAGTCAGAAAAAAGAAAGCTGACCAAAGAAAAATCACAGATGAAGAATCAGAAGTAGCATTTCACCACATCCAACATCGCACCAAAATCATAGCATTGCATGCACATGCATAACATGCCTTTGCATAACATGCACTCATAACATGCACTCATAACATGCACTCATACTCCATGCACCATTCCTTGCATTAACCGACGTATGCAGGTACCTCAATTCAGTGCGGCAGCATTGAACATTTCAATCAATCAATCAACAGGATTCGTGAATCCCTTCAGGACCCAAGTGTCCCTTCAAAAGCAGACTTCACCTCGCATTCGAGCTGCGGGTAAGTCCTTCAGACCCCGAGTGGTCCTTCAGACTAGTTGTGTCAGCCTAAGACACAATGGACGTCCTACATGGTCAACATATCAGTTCCGGATCTGATCTTGACCCATCATGGCCGCTCGGAAAAGGCCACCCCCCAAGCAGACCGTTTTACTAGTACCGTTGCTAGTTTGCGCTCCATCAGACCCATTGGTCCATCAGGCTTAGGCATGCCCATCAGACCTCGTCGGTCCTTCAGTTTAACTCCCATCAATGCGCCAAGCATCGACTGCGAAATAGACCTTCAGAGCCTTAGTGCTCCTTCAGACCCTGAGTGGTCCTTCAGAGCCTTAGTGCTCCTTCAGACCCTGAGTGGTCCTTCAGAGCCTTAGTGCTCCTTCAGATCCTGAGTGGTCCGTCATTTTCCCTCTCGGTTAATGCGCCAGGTGTTAACCGTTCCCCGTTTGTTCTCAAGCCCATCTATTCAAAAAAACATAGAAAAAGAAAAAGAGGAAAATTCGGGTTTCCCCAAGTGGACAAAATCGGTATAATTTCTGAATTCTTTATCTTCATTTTGCCTTGGAATATGTTTCGGCCAATTCATATTCCTCGTTAAAATCCAGATAAAGAGGGGTAGCTGTCATACCCCAATTTTGTCCGGCTTAGGTCCAAACCTTAATTTTCCACACAAAAAAATATATAATAAATTATGCATTGCATTTTGGGTCCTAGAACCCATTCCAAAGTTTTTGAAATCATTTTTAGGGTTAGAATACACTTTTTGGGAAATTAGGGTTTTGAAAATATGTTATGCATGCATGGCAAGCTTTGGAAAACATTTTATGCATGCATGGCAAAAACCTAAAAAAACAATTTTGTGGAAAGCAAGAATCAATTTCTATTGTATACCAAAGGCTAAGAATCTATTTATAGTATATTCTAAAGGCCATGAAATCGATTTTCAAGCCATCCCATAGGCCATGAAATCGATTTTCAAGCCATCCCATAGGCCATGAATCGATTCCTAATTGTTTCAACTAAGTGAAGAATCGATTTTCATCTATGATAGATGTCCTGAAAATCGATTCCTAATTGTTTCAACTAAGTGAAGAATCGATTTTCATCTGATAGATGTCCTGAAAATCGATTCCTAATTGTTTCAGCTAAGTGAAGAATCGATTTTCACCTATGATAGATGTCCTGAAAATCGATTCCCACTTGTTTTCAAAGAGCAAAGAATCGATTCCCATGTTTTCCAAAGAGCCAAGAATCGATTCCTCTCTCATTTAACTAAAGCTGGGAATCGATTCATGTGATTTTCCAAAGGCAAGGAATCGATTATACACTTGTTACACTTCATCAAACAATCGATTCATCTTTGCAATAAATATTTTTCCAAATTTCTACGCTTTCCTAAGCCTATAAATAGGCAGCCTCAAATCACTCTTCCACACAGATTCTTTCACGAGATCAGAGAAGACAATTTTCACAAATCTCACTTCCAGAAACTCACCTGTTGCGAAGTCCCTCTTTAGAAAAAAGAAACTCTTCTACGCTTCCAGAAACTCACCTGTTGCGAAGTCCCTATAGAGTCGTTAGGGTAAATACACTCCCTCCTACACACACACTTGCTTTGAGAACTTTACCTTGCATCCCTGATAAGTGGGTCTTTTGATTATATTGGCATGTTTAGTCTTGATTAGATGTTCAACTTATGCATGATTTCGTGATTAGTGAATGTGCTTGAATTTTTTTAATCAATCATTGATGGTGCCTTCACCCTTTTTCCAAAAATCTTTCAAACCCTTTCAAAAACAATTTCCTTAGAACTACGTCGCTTTGATTCCCATTTGGGATACGTAGGAGCGAGTCACGTTCTCGTCAAGCGCAACGAATAAAAATCCCTTTCGCAACCATAAACAAATCATTTTCATAAAATAAACAAGAACCATTTTCAAACCCATTGTTGCTAGTAGCTCATCAAAACCTTTGTTCGTTTAGCTATTAGTGGCAATGTCTTTTTCTCATAAGAATAATAAACGATGATCCATCATAACCTTTGTTAGTTTGATCATCGTACAAATCAATCTTTTTCGAAAATCACTTTCAAAAAGATAATAAAAACAAGTTGTTATCAATAGTCCATCAGAACCTTTGTTCGTTTGACTAGCGGTACAACTCTTTTTGAGTATTTAGCAGTGATTCATCATAGCCTCTGCTAGTTTAATCATTTGCTAATGCTCGTCCTATTTCAAAAACTCGCTAAAAAAGGATAAAAAACAAAAACTTTTCAAAAAGAACCAAGAACTACGTAGCTTTGAATTCTCCATCGCACCGGGAGATACGTAGGAGCGGGCCATGTCCTGTCAAGCACTTTTTCTAAAAAACCTTTTTCCCCCCTTTTTTCGCCAAAAATAAATTTTCATTAAGTTTTCCAATTCATCTTCAAACAAGAAATAGATAGGCAAATCTAGGTATTTTTCAAATCAAACGTTAAAACCACACATTTAATTAGAGGTTCCCTTTCGGTAGAAAGGACGTGCGCGGTGCTAATACCTTCCTCGCACGTAATCGACCCCCGAACCTATATCTCTAGTTTTCAAAAGACCATCCGCCTTGTCCAAAAGACCTTTTTTCAATGTTTCGGTCTTAAAATTAAAATATTGGTGGCGGCTCCAAAATTTTTCCACGTTGTACATTGAGAAACCCAAACCGGGGATTTTTCGGGGTGCAACAAAGAGTATGGATAATTCTTTTTCAGTGCATTCTTACAAGTTGAGGGTATACGCACTGAAGATTCTTCTATTCGTATACATGAAAATTTTCCATCTTGGTTTAATGGTAGAGTAAGTAAATAAAATTAATGCTTTAATGTCTAGAGTTCAAAGTAGATATGAGAGATGGCTTATTTTTTCCATATGTGATTACTTAGGTTTATGGAGCGGAACCAAGTCTCATAATCCAACATTTGAGGAACTTAGCTGATGGTCCTTTTCGTGTGGCACACGTACCTCGTTAACGGTTATAAATTTGACACCCAATCATGGAGTGAGGGAAAACAAACAATTAATAGTGGGGTATATGTAAAAGGGATTGCAGAAGGAGCTAAAGATGAGTACTACAGGGGTGATCCAACACATATATGAACTTGAATACAAATATTTAGACTATCAAAAGAAAATTGTTTTGTTTTATTGTAGTTGGTTTGATCCATCGGTTAGAGGAACGAAATTGAATCCAAAATGTAATACCGTGGACATTCGAATGGATAGAAGGTATAGAGCCTATGATCCGTTTATCATGCCTGAAAATGTGAGGCAGGTATATTATGTTCCATATCCATCAACTCGGGAAGGATATTGTGTTGCAATTAAGACAAAACCACGGGGTCGCATTGAAGCCACTGATGTGGGGGATGAGGTTCCTTATCAAGTGAATGAAATGACGGGCGTCAATGAGGTAATTGAAGTTGAACCAGTTGATACCTTATGTGATGATCGACTCCACATTGAAGAAGTTGAACCAGTATTAGAAGAAGAAATTGGAGTATATGAAGAAGATGAAGATGAGACTGAAGATGTAGAAGATGAAGAAGAAGAAGACTTTTTTTAATCTTATTAGTATCACATAGATAGTTTGATTAGTTTTAATCTCTGCATGTTGTTGATTGTTCATCTAATTTTAATTATTAATATATATCACATTTCGTTTATCATTATTGTACGTTGTTGTTCTATTTAAATTTATTTATTAATATATATCATTATATATTTTTCTTGCGTTTCGTTTTTCATAGATATGCATCCAGAAGGAGGTTCTGACCGGCCGAGAGATGTTAGGGGGAAGAAGATAGCTGAACCTAGAAGGCGGCGTCGAGTTCGTGAGGCTGTACTTAATGCAGGGGATACATTTTTGGGGATGCCCCAGACCACCACTACTGCTGGAGGAGCTGGGACTTCACGTTCTGCGCAGCTGCTCCACCTGCTGGTCATTCTCCCTCCAGCCCCAATTGGTATCCTATAAACCCATCTGGCACACCAGCATCCTATGGGTATTTTCCACATCTGCAGCATCCTATGGGCACATCGGGAGGGTATATGGGCCCACCTCTGTAGCATCCTATGGGCACATGTCATACCCTAATTTTGTCCGCCCAAGTCAAAACCTTTTTTTTCAAACAAAAATGGAAACAATAAGGGTAATTCATAATTTGTGTAGGTTAATGGACTTTCGCATTTATATGTATTTGTCCCCTATCTCGCATTTTTATTTGAATTACGCGCACGCGCCAGTCGTAACTGCGTGAGCTTCCCTTTTGCCCTTGCCATTTGGCATGCATTTTAATCTTCAAAAAGGCCATTTATTGATCGTTATTAATTTTTGGCACCCAAAAAAAAATTATTAATTTTTGAGAATTTTAGGGAATAAAATAGTGCATGTTTCAATATCTGTGGGCATTCAAATGAGAGCAAGTTAATTATTTTTGAACTAAACCAAGTCAAGGATGAAAAATACAATTTATTCTATCAAGGATAATTTTCGTATAATTTTTTGGAAGAAAATCTTAATTCAAAATAATTAAAAGGCATTTTTCCCATTTTTATTGCACAAGAAAGCTGAAAAGGGACCATTAAATATTCCCCGATTATTAAATGACAACTTTTATTGTCATGAATAATTAGAGGGATATTTTTATGGTGCCCAAAAATATGTGACACATTTTCAATAGGTGCACTATCATTTGCATGCCCAAAAATTCAAAATTCAAATAGTACAAAGTGTCCTCAATAAGACAAAAGACCAAAAAGGAGAAGCAATTTTCCCTCCCCATTTTTGTTGTCATAGCCGAATTCCCTCTCTTTCTCTCTCCACAATTTCTTCCACACTCTTCTATTGTACAATTATTCCTTAAGAATATTCTTGTACTATCCTTAATCCTACCCATTTCATACACATCCCTAATTCCCACACACTCTCATGTAGATTCATACCCTATTTTTGTAAATGACACCATCCTCTCACACTCACTCCTTCATAAGAAATTGCAAACTTACTTAAAATAGAACATCTCATTCCTATTCTACCCTTAACCCTAATTTCACCTAAGACCATATATGAGCCTACTCTCCCAAAATACAAAAACAAGTTCATTTTTTGCACAAAAACCTCTACTTCCTCCTCTCCTTGGCCGAATACCCCCTCCTCTCCCTCACCTCATAGTCATACCCTAATTTTGTCCGTTAGATTAAATGCGATTTGTTTTTCTAAAATAATAATAATCTTGTAGACATTTGATTTTAATCGGTTTCTCGTTTCATTTTCGAAAGATCCCAAAAACATGTTCGATGGTGCACATGTATTATTTTTAGTCGCGTACACGCGTTAGTCTTAACGTTTTTGCATTATTGCGTGCACATGTTATTTCTAACCACATACGCGTGTCATTCCTAATCGTGTGCGTGTCGTTACTCTCTTTGCGCACGCGTGTTCACTTCTCGTCGTATACGAGTGCTCATCTTAGTTCTCGTTATTTTATTTTTATAGGTATTAGTTTAATAAGAAAGTGTAATAAAAAAATCAGATTTGAATAATTGCTTTTTTATTATTATTATTACTATAATCAGTTTTTTTTTACAAATAAAGAAGTCAACTATAGTACACATGTGTAGACAAAAATTAAATACAAGAAAGTACAAAAATTTAAATCAAAATAAAATAAAATAAAATAAAATAAAGGGCAGGGGCGCCCCTGCTGCTAGGGACAGCAATGCTGTTGCCATTTGAAGAATTAAGCCAATACTAATTTCTTCTTGCTCCTTTGTCACTTTCCCAAATTGCCCCATCAGAACAGCTTTGCAGGTTTGCTGCTGCTCCTCTGCTCCATTAACCTCCTCTGCTCCACTACTCTGATTCTCTGCAAAAGCATAACAACACAATGGGGGATCCTCTATAAAAACCAGCAACCTGTAATAGTAAAGCGGGGGATACAGAAGAAAAACAGAAGCAATTAGAAACACAGAATCAAGGAGGGGAGATACACACAGATACACACACGGATACACACACAGATACGCAGAAAGAAAAACAAAACAGTAAAGTTCCGGCCACAGAACCACCGCCTCACCACCCGCAGCCACCTTCATCACCACAACCGCACTCCATCCTCCGCCTCCTCCCTCCAAACGCCAAACTACCACCACCCAACAGTGAACCATCCCAACGGCCACAACCAAACCGTCAACAACCCAAAATCACCGTGGCCAGCCCAACCCCTCTCCTTACAACCGCCACCGTCACCATAAATCAGCAACAGCAAACGCCTCCACAACCACCCTAACCGAACCCCCTTCGTTTTCCCTCTCAGCCTCCACCTTCGCACCTCCAACAACCACGAAAACCACAAAACCGCCGGCGCCGTCACCATGGCTCCCTCCGGCGAGTCCACCACCACGTCCTTCTCTCTCTCCCTCTTCGCAAACCGTCGCTGTCACCACCAAGTGACGCCGTGAACCACCATCACCAGATCTCGCGTCCATCACCCCCTTCTGCCATCGCCGTCATCGTCGCCCCTCTCTCCGTTCATCTCCATCCCTTCGCCGTAGCAGTGATGTAGGGCCGCCGTTAATAACGACGAGACGCCGTGAGCCCCCACACCGTCGTCCTCCTCTTCCTTCATCCTTCTCTCTCAGGCGAAGCCTCTCTCTCTCTGAGTTCGAAATCTCTCTCTCCCCTCTCCTCTCCCTCGATCTCGTTTTTTCTTTCTCTCTCGCTCAGAAATGGTGATGCCGCGGCGCGTTGAGAAAGGAGAGCAAGATTAGGGTTCCCACTCTAAATTTTGGCTTCATATATGCGTCCCTTTCTTTTTTAATTTTTTTTTTAATTATCAGATTACTAATACAACCATACGTTTACTTCATACACCCCCCTTCCAAGCCTTTTTGTTGCGCCGGCCAGCACACAAAAACGAGTTGGGCCCTGCTTTACGCACCCACCTTTTAAAATACAACACCCTGCTGCTAACTGCCCCCCCCCTTTTTTAACAGCACCCCCTGTTTCTCTTTTTTTAAAAAGAAAAGATTTCTTTTCCCTAAATAAATATTTTCTTTCCCAAACCTATTTTTTTCCCAAATAACGAATAAATGTTTTCCTAAACATCGAAATGGTTCGTTGCTAATGGCCACTCTGAGCTTAGCTCGTTTGACCGTTAATAACAGCTTTAGTTTTCAAACGAGCTAGGAGCGACGACCACTCTGAGTTTTACTTGTTTGGTCGTCACGAATACCTCTCCCAATTTCAAAATAAATAAAAAACACCAATCAACAAACTTTTTCTACACCAAGAACTACGTGTGATTTGATTCTCTACCAGGAGATACGTAGGACCAGAGGGCGGCCGACCTCTGTCAATTGCATTAATAAAAAACCTTTTTTTCTTTTTTTCTTTTAATTCATTTCTCTCCTTTTTTTTCTCAAACACTACAAAAACAACTAACTGTTTATCGAGTCTTTTTTATTAGTATTATTATAAGGGTAAAATCATTATTTTTGAATTAATAAACATTTACACATTTAGTTAAAAGGTAACCTTCCTTAGGAAGGATGTCGTAGGGTGCTAATACCTTCCCTACGCATAAACGACTCCCGAGCTTAAATCTGGTCCGCAAGACCCCTTTATCCACTCAATAGGGATTTTCCAATGTTTGCCCTTAAACTAAAACTTTGGTGGCGGCTTCATTTCAAGAACTTCGAAGAATCCCTCCTCCGGATTTTTCGGTCGCTACAGCTGGCGACTCCACTGGGGACATATTAAGAGAGTCAAGCCTAGTTAACTAAATGTGTAAGTATTTGTTAATTTTATATTTTGTTTTTACCCTTATGCTTATTTTATTTATTTATTAGCATTTCTTATATTATTGAACCTTAGGGTAGATGACTCTTTTGTTACTATTGTTGTATATCTGTTCCAGCTTGGTTAGTTTAGGTATTTTGCGCTCATCACATACCTCCCTTACACTTTTGCACACACCTTTGAGTGGGGCCCTATACCCGGGTCTGCAAATAACCTAGGACGAGTGGAGATTATTAGTGACAGTCATTCTGGATTTTATCTGTCTGACTCTCATGAAAGTCTCAACCAGAGTACGCTCTTTCATGGTATCCCACACCAGGTAGCTCGCTATCGTTGTGGATCATATCATGAAGGGGATTTTAGCTCTGGAGACCTTTGTGAGGAAGTGAATAGAGCCACCTGAGAGATTGATCACATAAGTGACCCTAGATCATGTTGAAAATCCCAATTTAGACATGACCCACCTAGGACACAGGGGCACTATACTTACCCTCTCTATCAATCTGGTTAGTTTTTCTCCAAAATTAAAATCACTCAAAAAAATTTCATGCTTCCTTCATTTGCATGCATACGAGACGACATCATTCCTTTCATTCATCATACAAAAATTATCATAAAATAAGATCATTTTTTCATCATATGCATCACATTGCCATTTCCCCACCGTACCATTCATCATATATTCATAATTCATAAATATCGAAAAAATCATCAAATAGTGTAGGCCATCTTGTCATTTGCAACATCATTATTACAAATTGCATGAGACATTCAATAACATTTCGCTCATATTGTCATCATAGTCCAAATGCGCAATTTCTCCATACATGCATCATTTTATCCTAGTTGCATCATCTCTCATACTCATACATCGCATTGCTATTATAAAAATTTATTTTTAAATGCATCATCTTCATGCATCATAAAAAACAAGGACAAAAGTCATTTATTCCTATCCATCTCAAATGCATCAGTCCTTCAACATGCGTCAAAACAAAAATTATAAATTTCTCCATTATTGCATCATTCATCACCCAATAGCATTTTGTTAGCTTTTTATTTTAGTTGAAGCATAAAAAAAAAGGGATAAACCATCACGCATTTCATTCATCTCCATTGTTGCTCATGTACAACAAACGTCCATATGTTCATGCATTATACTTTATTCAAAGAAAACACACAAAAAATCACCATTCATTCATACTAAAATCACTCCTCCATAAGCATTTCATTGTTATTGCACTATCATGCATCGCGAAGGTATCATTTTTTTTCAAAATTGCATTCATCTCGCATATCCGTACACCAAAAGAATATTACCCCCATATTATATAAAGGTTATGTTCATTACTCTTTTCCACGCATTAAAAAAAAAGGTCGCTGCGAGTGTCATGCATTTTGTTTCCTCGCACACAAAAAAAGGGCAATAGCATCATAGGCACCGACATTCGTTCATAATCATTCAAAGTCATGTAGGTACCACATCATTCATAAAGTCTTGAATTACATAAAAAAAAACATAACATTCATATATTATTTCCCTCATGTGGTCATCCTAGTTTAAATGCAACCATTCCATATTCATGTGTCATTTCCCAAATAAAACAAAAAAATCATTTCATTATAATTGTACCATTTGTCATCCGATAAATCAAAAATAGGGGTCTGCATACATGTTGCACTACCTCTCGGAAAACGAAAATAATTGCATTAGAATCAAACATTTATTTTTTCATGCATTCGCATTTTTCATACATATCTGTCATCATGGGCATTATATTTTGCTAGAAAATAAAAATCACCATAGAACGAGTAACTTGTTTTCATATACATCTCGTTCTCATGGTACTAACATGCATATCATCCTCCAAAAAAAATAAAGACGCTGCATAGTTGTCCAACTTTCATCATCTTGCATACTCAAAAATATACTATATTCATTAATCCTCTCACATGCATTAAAACAAAATTAGGATTTGCTTCATTTTCTTCTATTCTTGCATTGTTCATCATTCAATAGTTTTTTTGTTGTTGTTTTGTTAGCCTCTCACTCTAGTTGAAATTTTTTTAAAAAAAAAGGATAATAAGTAAAAAATAAAAAAATAAAAATCACACACTTTCTTAAGGTATGATTACGCATTTCATTTACCTGCATCAGTGTCTGTGACATCCATATGTTCATGCATTCTGTTTTATTCAAATAATTTTTTTCCAAAAATATAAAAAAAAAAACGAAACTCATAAGATTTTTTTTGACACACTGTTTGATGAGAGACGATGCCTTCTTGAAAATATATTTTAATTGATTCCTCTTCCTTGGAAAATGTTGTCACACTCTAACTTGATTCACCAACATTAAGTCCTTCACTCCATATACATCCTACTCATACCCACCACATTCATGGAAACCACCTACCCACTTAACCCTTCAATGGAATTCACCGATGACTCATTCACCATCATGGTCACTCCAACATTGACCACATCTTCAAACCCTTGCTCCTGCAGGCTTGACCCTTAGCCTAAGAGACACACCCCACCAAAGGCATTAGCCAACATATATCTCACACCCGTGACGAGAAGCTTAAATGTCTATTTTGTTAACTTGTGTGGTTTTGACAATTAAAATTGTTCTATCTTAAGCGGTGTTAACTCTCCATGAAGCATTTGCAAAATAAACTAACCTGACATGTGTGTTTACCGTTGTTTGAGTCAGTTATACTACCCCCGTCTCTCCGCCACTTCCAAAACCAGACCCAACCATCCATAAAAGGCCCAGTCCCCACAAGAGTATTTCATTCGCTTTCCCCCGGTGATGAAATTTCACGAATAACACTTTGTACGCTCCATACTGGGGCAGAGTAATGATCACTAAGATTTTCTGCTAGCATTCTAAACACTCGTGCAAGTCCTTTGAGTAAAAAAAAACACAAAAGAGATCCAAAAAAGAAAAGCCCGTTAGGTTGAAAACTCGCAAGAGCAGCCTGAGCAAAAAATTAGGGCATAAAAAAATAATAAATAAAGAAAAGCAAATATATTAAAATGAAGTTTTGTCCCATAGTTACAATTTCAAGAAAATAAGCAATCATGATTTGAATTGGAGTTTGGCCATTTTCCTATATCCAAAAATCCAAAAAAGAGAAATGCCCTTTGCTACCCACTTCGAGCCAAAAAATCAAAAATCTTTCAAACACCTTAGACAAGGATCAATCCCATATCTAACAGCTCGCTCAGCTCGAAAGAAAAAAAGAAAAATCACAAAAAAGTGAAATAAAAAAAAAGAGGATCGAAAAATCCTGAAAACCAAAAAAGTAGAATTTGTGAGCTGACACTTCACACCATCGAGCATATAAAAGATCATTGTCTGAAATAAACCCTCAAACACTTCCTTTGGCCTAAGCGTCCTATCCTCCATAAACCCTCAAATGCGCTACAACCCTAAAACAGGTTCATTCTACCATGAAGCGCATAAAAGATTATTTGTCTCAACCAACCCCGAACACTCTCAGGAGCAAAGTAATCATTAGCCATTAGCCATATTACAATCCTAAGGCCTATTCTGATCAGTGATTGGTTGCTTCCATTTTTCTTAAAGCTTATACTATAGGACAAAATAATCAGAATAATTTATTTGCTCAAAAAAAAAACAAAGAGAAAAATATTATTACACAAAAAATAAAAAAATAAAAAGAAAAAAAACTTAAAAGGGCTTGCACGCTCGAAGTTCATCAAGAGAAGATAACAGTGATCATCAACAAAGTGAATTTTCATCGAACCAAAAACTCTCGACTGTCTTAGCTTGTGGAATCCTTCCCAAGGAAAACCACAAATCCCTACTAAGACAGTTACTTGACCTATCATATCAAAATGGGGCAATACCTCACCCCCCATTCCACTCAAACTCAGGGAGATTTTTTTTAGCATCCCCAAAATACCCTCATCTTTCATCCCGTTCATATACTACACTCATGTAGCCGTACCAGACCAATTTCCAAACACTGATTCTAACTTTACACCCTGTCACAATCCCACTCGAGATGGGGCAATCTTCGCCTTTCATGGATTGGGGCAACCTTGTCCTCTTGTAGACCGGGGCATCATATCCCTCGGCCCGAAAGAATCCTTCTGCCTCCCATTCCATTCATTCCTAGCCACGCGTCACCCCAATACCAGCATATTTCCCAATCCCTCAATCAGTCTATATCCTTAGTTGTCATTGTCCTCCCTAGACAAAGGCAGGCTGTTTCACTCCCCACTATTTGAAGTCAAAATTGGGGCAGTCAAACATTTCTTACCTTGGGGCAAGCTTATCTCTCATAGGCTTGAGCCAATAAACCTCATCCTTCACTCCACTCACGTGTCACATACCCTACATTTCTTGAACCCTGAGTCAACTGGCACATTCATTTGCATTCACACTGTTTTTCATATTCATTAAGAAAATGCTTCAAAGTGAGAGACACACAATAATGACAATCCCTCTAAGTTAACATCTTAGACTTGAAAGCTTAGCCATCATGGGTCATCATAACCAAATGAGAACTCATCTACATTGCTGCAAGCCACACTTTTCAAGATGACAATCTTGAGCTTACCAGAGTTCAAGTCCAAGCCATCAAAAATCTTTCTTCCAAGGAACGATCAATTCAAAATGTTCAGCTCTCTGTTTCCAGCATCAAAAGTTTCGTTTCACATCAAACATTTTTGCATCCTTACAAAAACAAAAAATGTTGTTACCAACAAATCATGCATTATACATGTCCTCATTATTCTAGAATTAAAACCATGCATCGAAATATTACGTATCCATCACATTCACATTCTCATTCCATGCATTCATCAAATACCAAAAAGGCAATAAAGCGGAAAGACAAAAAAAACCAAAAAAAACAAAAAAAACCTCCCACATCCCAGCAAACATCCAATCATTGCATCATACAACATCAAGTCATGCGGCTACCACAACCCTTCATCTAAGCATTACGTGTGCATGTTCATTCATTCATTCATTCATTTATTCATGAAAAAGGGCAAAAAAAAAGAGAAAACCAAAAAGGCAAAAATCATCCACATTGCACCTGTTACTCCCACCAAAGTATAGATCATTCCATCATGCAACCAGCAGTACATTCGTATTCGCATGTTATCTGCATCCGCATACACAGCTTATCAATTTCTGTTTCGACCAGCATAAGCATCCATCATTCACGGGCTTTTTGTAGTCCATTTACTTTCGCATTGCACATTCATCACATTGCATACATTATAACTTTTTTGATAGACGTGCCAAGTGCCGGTCTCGTCGTTGCCAAAAAGCTTTCTACATCACCAATCATATCATTTGCTATGCATTCATGTGTTTCCTTTTATTTGCCGTAGCATTTGTATCAAAGTATTATATACGCATCATATTCACATTCGCATTGCATGCATCAAGAAAAGAAGCAAAAATAAATAAGAAATAGCAAAAAGAAAAGTCCATTCATTGCATTTATTATCACATCAAAAATTAATCACTACAGTCGCATCCACATTTCATACACCGTTGTCGACTTTCTCATTCCACCAGGTTCAACACCCATGGTATACCCATTTCATTCATCATCCCCCAGATACCAATCATTGCACGTTCATCACATTACACGCATGACATTGTTTGCTTCGATAGACGTGTCAAGTGCCGGTCTCATCGTTGCCCCCAAAAAAGAGTTTTTTTTACATCACTAATCATATCTTTGTACCATGCATGGCATTCGCGTCAAAGCATTACATTTGCATCTCATTCACACTTTGCATTTCATACACTCATATATCAAGAAAAAAGAGAAAAGCAAAAAAAAGACAAAAAGAGAAAAATTGCTCATTCCATTACGGTCATCATTCCACCAAAATCAATCAGCACGACCACATTCCTACTTTATCTGCATTCACACACGTTGTTCGTCAACCTCCATGTCCCATCAACTTCAACTCACAGCATCTGCCACACTTCATTCACCCCATCGAACACTTACCATTTCACATACCTATATTGCACGCATACATCATTCATTGCATTTTTAGACATACCAAATATAGATAGCTTTTCCCTTCTCAGGTAAATGCATTCATTAGGTGTGTTCTAGGCAAGTACGCCATCTGTCAATCCCACTATTTTGTTCCCCCAAAGTCAGCACTCCAAATACTGGTCTCATATCACAATTCAGAATCTCAGTACCCCTCCAGACCCCCAGCGGTCCCTCAGAGCCCAAGCGTTCCTTCAGACCAACAATGGTCCTACAATCCAGATCGCACGTCGCGTTATCGAGCAACCGACGGATCGTCCGGCCCCAGGCCCTTCAGACTAGCCGTGTCTGCCTAAAAAACACAGTGCACGTCCTTCGAGGTGCGCAAATCAGGTCAATGACCTGACCTTGCCACCCATGGCCGCTCGAAAAAGGCCACCCCCCCCCAAGCAGACCGTTTTACTAGTACCGTTGCTAGTTTGCGCTCCATCAGACCCATTGGTCCATCAGGCTTAGGCATGCCCTTCAGACCTCGTCGGTCCTTCAGTTTAACTCCAATCAATGCGCCAAGCATCGACTGCGAATTAGACCATCAGAGCCCAGCGCTCCTTCAGATCCCCGGTGATCCTTATTTACTTTTGTTCTATGTCAACCCTTTTATTTTTTCAAGAATTTCTATAAAAAAAAAAAAGAATCACAGTCTTGACAAAATTAGTGTCTTCTTATCTTTATTTCTATTCCTACTATGAAAACCCTTTAGTTTATCTACGGAATATAAATAAAGAGGGGCAGCTGTCATACCCTAATTTTGTCCGTTAGATTAAATGCGATTTGTTTTTCTAAAATAATAATAATCTTGTAGACATTTGATTTTAATCGGTTTCTCGTTTCATTTTCGAAAGATCCCAAAAACATGTTCGATGGTGCACATGTATTATTTTTAGTCGCGTACACGCGTTAGTCTTAACGTTTTTGCATTATTGCGTGCACATGTTATTTCTAACCACATACGCGTGTCATTCCTAATCGTGTGCGTGTCGTTACTCTCTTTGCGCACGCGTGTTCACTTCTCGTCGTATACGAGGGCTCATCTTAGTTCTCGTTATTTTATTTTTATAGGTATTAGTTTAATAAGAAAGTGTAATAAAAAAATCAGATTTGAATAATTGTTTTTTTATTATTATTACTATAATCAGTTTTTTTTTTACAAATAAAGAAGTCAACTATAGTACACATGTGTAGACAAAAATTAAATACAAGAAAGTACAAAAATTTAAATCAAAATAAAATAAAATAAAATAAAATAAAGGGCAGGGGCGCCCCTGCTGCTAGGGACAGCAATGCTGTTGCCATTTGAAGAATTAAGCCAATGCTAATTTCTTCTTGCTCCTTTGTCACTTTCCCAAATTGCCCCATCAGAACAGCTTTGCAGGTTTGCTGCTGCTCCTCTGCTCCATTAACCTCCTCTGCTCCACTACTCTGATTCTCTGCAAAAGCATAACAACACAATGGGGGATCCTCTATAAAAACCAGCAACCTGTAACAGTAAAGCGGGGGATACAGAAGAAAAACAGAAGCAATTAGAAACACAGAATCAAGGAGGGGAGATACACACAGATACACACACGGATACACACACAGATACGCAGAAAGAAAAACAAAACAGTAAAGTTCCGGCCACAGAACCACCGCCTCACCACCCGCAGCCACCTTCATCACCACAACCGCACTCCATCCTCCGCCTCCTCCCTCCAAACGCCAAACTACCACCACCCAACAGTGAACCATCCCAACGGCCACAACCAAACCGTCAACAACCCAAAATCACCGTGGCCAGCCCAACCCCTCTCCTTACAACCGCCACCGTCACCATAAATCAGCAACAGCAAACGCCTCCACAACCACCCTAACCGAACCCCCTTCGTTTTCCCTCTCAGCCTCCACCTTCGCACCTCCAACAACCACGAAAACCACAAAACCGCCGGCGCCATCACCATGGCTCCCTCCGGCGAGTCCACCACCACGTCCTTCTCTCTCTCCCTCTTCACAAACCGTCGCTGTCACCACCAAGTGACGCCGTGAACCACCATCACCAGATCTCGCGTCCATCACCCCCTTCTGCCATCGCCATCATCGTCGCCCCTCTCTCCGTTCATCTCCATCCCTTCGCCGTAGCAGTGATGTAGGGCCGCCGTTAATAACGACGAGACGCCGTGAGCCCCCACACCGTCGTCCTCCTCTTCCTTCGTCCTTTTCTCTCAGGCGAAGCCTCTCTCTCTCTCTGAGTTCGAAATCTCTCTCTCCCCTCTCCTCTCCCTCGATCTCGTTTTTTCTTTCTCTCTCGCTCAGAAATGGTGATGCCGCGGCGCGTTGAGAAAGGAGAGCAAGATTAGGGTTCCCACTCTAAATTTTGGCTTCATATATGCGTCCCTTTCTTTTTTAATTTTTTTTTTTAATTATCAGATTACTAATACAACCATACGTTTACTTCATACACCCCCTTTCCAAGCCTTTTTGTTGCGCCGGCCAGCACACAAAAACGAGTTGGGCCCTGCTTTACGCACCCACCTTTTAAAATACAACACCCTGCTGCTAACTGCCCCCCCCCTTTTTTAACAGCACCCCCTGTTTCTCTTTTTTTAAAAAGAAAAGATTTCTTTTCCCTAAATAAATATTTTCTTTCCCAAACCTATTTTTTTCCCAAATAACGAATAAATATTTTCCTAAACATCGAAATGGTTCGTTGCTAATGGCCACTCTGAGCTTAGCTCGTTTGACCGTTAATAACAGCTTTAGTTTTCAAACGAGCTAGGAGCGACGACCACTCTGAGTTTTACTTGTTTGGTCGTCACGAATACCTCTCCCAATTTCAAAATAAATAAAAAACACCAACCAACAAACTTTTTCTACACCAAGAACTACGTGTGATTTGATTCTCTACCAGGAGATACGTAGGACCAGAGGGCGGCCGACCTCTGTCAATTGCATTAATAAAAAACCTTTTTTTCTTTTTTTCTTTTAATTCATTTCTCTCCTTTTTTTTTTCTCAAACACTACAAAAACAACTAACTGTTTATCGAGTCTTTTTTATTAGTATTATTATAAGGGTAAAATCATTATTTTTGAATCAATAAACATTTACACATTTAGTTAAAAGGTAACCTTCCTTAGGAAGGATGTCGTAGGGTGCTAATACCTTCCCTACGCATAAACGACTCCCGAGCTTAAATCTGGTCCGCAAGACCCCTTTATCCACTCAATAGGGATTTTCCAATGTTTGCCCTTAAACTAAAACTTTGGTGGCGGCTTCATTTCAAGAACTTCGAAGAATCCCTCCTCCGGATTTTTCGGTCGCTACACTCATCTTTTTCAATTTCTTCACTCAATCATCCATTAAAACATCTTTCCTACACTAAATCTTCCATCCTTTTTGCATTCTTCTCAAAGATTCACCTTCAAATTCAAGGATCAAGTTCAAAGTTGAAGATTGAAGAGTAGATTAAAGGGGTTTTGCATTCATTCATCACATTTCCTATCTTATTCTAGCTTGGAGTTGAGGTATACTTTAAAACCTAGCATCATCTTCCAATTTTAGCATCAAAAATGTAAATCATCACTTCATTTTGGCATCCCATTGCATTTTAATGTCATAATGTTAGCATAGTTGTTGTTGTTGAGTGAGAGATGTATTTCAAGTATCTTGACAAACACTTTGGGAGGCTTGGGTGCTTGGAATGCTTCTCTCCTTTAGAATAAATTGTGTGTTGTTGTTATTTCACTCATTTCTTGTTGTTTTCATGAATAAAATGATGATTTGAAGCTTTTTTCATTTCGCATATTAGAGGAAAATTAGGGTTTGCGTGATTGTTATGAATTTCTTTGCTTGATCATGTGAATCCTTGCCAAAAGTTTAATCTATGTTGTTCTCTTGCATTATCTTGTGTTCCCATGAATAAAATGAGATTTAGGGTTTATGTTAGTTTCGCATGTTTCAAAGAAATTAGGGTTTATGAGATTTTTGATGAGTTGGTTGTCTAATCTTACAATTACTTGGAATTGAACCTTGATTATGATGTTTGTTTGCTTAAAACTTGCTGTTCTCGTGAATTTTGCTTGCAAATCATGCCCTATGTTGATGATTGGCAAGAGGACTCTCACTTGTGCTTTGATGCACACTTTAAGTGTTGAGGATTGCCTAAGAGGATTCAATTTCTTTTGTGATTCCTAGTGAACAAGAATGCAAATTTAGGTTTCCTTTCCTTACCAATTGCTTTGATTACCAAAAACAACTTATAAATCATTTTGAAATGCTCTTGGTCTTGCAAATAAGTAATTGTTTCGAAACAATTGTTGGTTTCGTGTTGACGATTTGGTAAGAGGATTTGACACCTATGCACTTGTGCATATCCCAAGTGTCAAAGATTACCTAAAGGGATTCAACACCCTAATTGCCTAAACTTGTCAATTTAGTCTTAAGACTTGCCTATGATCTTGCATGAGGCAAATGCCCCTTTTAATTTATTCCTTCCATGTGGTTGATTGAAGAAATGTATTAGACATTGATGACATCAAAAGGATACCACATGGGTGCTTATGTCTAATGTTGATGTGAAATCCTTAGGGTTTTGCAAGTGATTCATTAGAAGTTTGATATCACTTGTGCTTTGAAATGCCTTTTCCTATTCACATATTGTGTCATAAATGCCTAGTTAGGTTCATCCCATTTCCTAGCATCTTCAATAAGATGTGCAACTTAGGTTCATTTTCTTGCCTATTCATGCATTTTTGCCAAAATGTTCAACTTGGGTTCATTCTTTGCCTATCTATGTATCGTGTCATAATGTGTGTAGTCTAGGCCCACTTTCAATCAAAAGCTTTTTCAAGCATCAAAATCATTCCCTAAACAAGAATCAATCCAATTGCGAAAACTCTTCAAAATCAAACTTTGTTAGTAGTCTTGCGAAGCCTTTGTTTGCATGATTATTAACAATGAGGTACTAGTGGCGATCACTTGGAGCCTTTGCTCAATTGATCATCATGAATGCCTAATTTTCCTAAAGATTTTCACTAAATCAAAAACTTTGTTAGTAGTCTTGCGAAGCCTTTGCTTGCATGATTATTAACAATGGAGTGCTAATGGTGGTCACTTGGAGCCTTTGCTCAATTGATCATCATGAAAGCTCAATTTTCACAATTAAACAAGGTAAAAAAAAACAAAAACCTTTTTCTAGAAAACAAGAACTACGTAGCTTTGAATCCTCCATCGCACCGGGAGATACGTAGGAGCGGATACTCTCCGTCAAGCGCGAAAACTAAAGATTTTTCATTAAGTCATTCATCAACAAAAGAGGTAAAAACAAAGCATTTTTCCGAATCAACTTTGCAAATCACATATTTAATTAAGGTAACCCTTCTTTGAAGGGACGTTATGGGGTGCTAATACCTTCCCCATACGTAATTAGACCCCCGAATTCAAATCTAATGGTTCCAAAGGCCATTGCTTTCCAAAAAAGGTATTTTCGATGTTTTACCTTTAAAAAATATTGGTGGTGACTCTAAAATCCCGTTGTGCGAAGAAAAATCCCTCCAAGGATTTTTCGGGGTGCGACAGCACACCAGGAGGGTATATGGGTCCTCTGCAACATCCTATGGGCACACCAGCAGGGTATATGGCCCCACCTCTGCAGCATCCTATGGGCACACCAGTCGGGTTATCTATGCCTACACCCGAGGTACATACTGATCAGTCCCTACATGATGATCATTCTGACCCCCATGGTCATACTGATTCAGAGCCATTATCATCCGGGTCGGAGGATGAGCAGGTGGTTGTCTACCCTAATGGTCGACGTCGCAAAGTCATATACCCCTTTTGGCGATGCGTAAGTATTGTTTGACTTTTTTTAATTTAAATTAATTGTTTGTTTGACGTGTATATATGTTTGTTAATTATGCAACGACTTAATTATGCAGGTTTGTTAGATCGAAGATTGCTTCATCAGCGATCACTTATGTCATTAAGAAACTCTATTTTGAAGGGTACCATGAAAAGGTGACAAAAATTGATAAGAGGAAAAAGAAAGATTTTTTGTGGACTTGTTTAGGGTAAGTATCAATTATGTCATTACCTATATTGATAATTTATTGTTTAATGTTTAATATAATTACTAATACATATTTTGATTATGTTTAATACATGCCAAAGTGACTTGGAGAGCGGAAGATGATGAATTGGTGCATAAAGTTTTTGACTAGATTGGCAAAGCAATTGGCGGACTTGCTCTACAGTTTGCGCCGTAAAAATGAAAGGCCGAGGTATATCCCTCAAGAAGTCTGGGATCAATACCAGGAAGTTTGGAGAAGTCAGAAATTCAAAGCCAATGCTGAA